>JABXNX010001025.1:0-13911 GCA_014843695.1 Archivesica marissinica
CATCTACGGCCTTCTTGACCTCTAACAAAGAAATATGTTCATTAAATGGCACACCATCAATATTATTACTATTCTCAGTAGCCACGGGCTCACTTACACTGTCTTTGTTAAATAAAGAACTGAAATCATTGTTCCACTTAAATAGAACATCATCGACACAAGTAGAAGTAGACCCATCTTCTAAGGTAACTTTCATCGGTATTTGCTTACTCTTACAATTACCTACGCCAATTTTCCCGATCGACTTCCAGAACTTAGTCTGGTCCACATTACAGTCTGTTAGAAGTTCGTTTTGCATGGAATACCAATAAAATCGTTTAGCCTTTTGTACTTCCCGATCAATAATTTTACGTGCTTGAACATATTCAGTTTTGAATTTGAATTTAGCATTACGATGGGAACAAATTAACCATCTACCTTCCAAAATGCATAGATTAGACCATACGTTAGTTAAATTTTCACTCCACCAAGATTTACCAGGTTTACGCTTTTTATTCCTGCACCCACTCTTTATAGTTTTGAAAGGAATATCTGTATACATGTTTTGTTTCACTACATTACACCAGTCCTCATATACGAGATCAATATCATTTTGCGAACGAAAACCTTGTTCTAGTTTTTGAATGACGTTATTTATCTGTAACACAGCAGAAGGACTATTCATGAAATAATTATTTACATTACTAAGATCAAATCTATCATAAGACGTACCCTCGTTTGAAATATCGTTCGTATGATATGAACTGGTATCACTAACAATATTCCATGACAGCAATGAATGATCTGGTATACAAGTTGGTGCTAAGACACGGATATCACCAGATGTATTTATTAGTTGTGATGTTAAAACAACCTCAAAATCAATCATGTTACATAACTTATCATGAGTAGCAATACAGTAATCAACAACAGACGACCCCTTAACAGACACGGAGGTAAAATTATTCGAAGAACCTCTACCATTAAGCATACACATATTTGTGTTTATCAAGAAATCAACGAACAGTTCTCCATAAAAGTTAGTTGTGAAATCTATAATGTTACGAGGCGGTATATTATCTACGCCCGCAATAAAGTCGTCCAATCCCCCACATCTACTGTTGAAATCCCCACATACATATATCATACCATCATTCTGAAAAGCATAGATATCTGTCAAAAGGCAATCATAAAAGGTGTTTACGTTAAAATAGCGAGATGAATGTTCTGGTGGCAAGTAACAGACACATGGCATCAAGGTGAACTGCTCAAACTTGTGAACCATTTTGAGCCAAAAGATACCTTCATGTGAATCACTCAAAACAGAAATATCAAATATATCACATAGTGTATCTTTAATTAAAAATCCAACACCACAGACCCTGACCTGGCCTGGCATTTCTATGAATATGTTTCCGGTTATGACCGAACCAGCGGTAACCTTCAACAGTTAAAACATTATCATCTATTAAATGAGTTTCAGCTAAAGCTAATATATCAAAGTTATACAGTAAAATACAAGAAGATCTTAATAAAAAATTATCAGAATAAGGATTAATATTAAAGCCACGAACATTCCAAAAACCGGCTTTATATTAATTACGACCACCACGCCGACCACCCCCATTCCTTCTATTGTAGTGCCTGCCACGACTGTCTGCTCTGTTCCAACCGTCGCGATTACCACCACGGTTTCCACCGTAACTTGGCCCTCGATCACTACCTGAGTAAGAGTCACGTTCCCGATCCGATGACCGATGATTCATTTGCTCCCGTGGTCTATCACTATTTACTCGTACAACACGAGAGCCTCTAACCGTAAAATCATGTTGTTTCATGGCACTTAAGATGGTGCGAAAGTTATTAGCCATAAGTCTGTCAATATGTGATTGATCATGATGAATGAAAACATCCTTGTATTGACGAGTATCACCCGCTTTTCGTTTGTCATCATTTGTAAATCATAGTTCAGTGAACTGCAAGAGTCCCATGCGTGAATGTATGTGTCTTTCTTGGCCCCAAGTCAAATAGTGGGGTTGGTGTAAGTTTCTTTGCATATATCTCTATGTATGGGATGCTTAGGGTACACGTGAATGAGACTAATGAAAAACATTCACATATTTTCGAAATAAAAGACTATATTGATCTGTTTTTGCTGTCCAATTAGTGCAGTGGTTAGCGCGCTCGCTTCTCACCAATGCAATCCGGGTTCGATCCTCGGACCGGGAAGTATGTGAGATGGTACGATGGTCGCCAGATCGGACAGGTGTGTTTTCTCCGGGTACTCCGGTTTCCTCCCACACGAATGACCACATTTACGCTTTCATCCGCGCCAACGAGAGTGATTAATAAAGTTGTTAACACTTCCTTCGCAATCGTTGTAAAATAAATAAAGATTAAATAATACATTTTTGCTCATTTTCGTAGTTGGCAGTTTTAGCGTCTACCATATAATCCAAGTTCCTGCTATTGACAGCGATGACGTCATTTGCAAACAAATTCGAAAACAGGTGATGTCCGGAAATAGGACGATTGAGGGATAATATGACAACTTGACATGTAAATACTCTTCGAAATAAGTAACTGGGAGTCACTCCCCTTTGAATTCAAAGGGTATCCCGAATGAGTGTGCCCGGGCCTGAAATCCTGGACAGATCCTGCTATACAGTAGTGTACTATAGTGTGTATAGTGTGTTATTATAATACTTTACTTTGAACGCACAGTACCGTTGGTTGAACATAGATTAATAACAGTTATAAACAAACATTCGGTACAATATTCGCATGACAGGTAAGGCAGGTTGTTAGCATTAAACAATACGTCACATTACCGTTACGTCATCATATATTGCCTTACCTATACAGTAGTGTAATATTCCAACGGCTTTATATTACTTTACTTTGAAAACACAGTAACACAAAGATGTCTATTCTGTGCATGTCAAACACATACGGGGACGTAGACATGATTTCCTGGACATGCGTAGCCGACCAAAGGGGTGAAGCGCTGATGTGTCCTGCTCAAGGAAGTGCGGTGACCGAGTGTCTTCACTTTGTGCGTGTGTTTACGTTTATTTATCGTCGCTACCGGTTGCCCATATGAGTGACGCTTCCTGAAGAGTTTGTTATTTTAGATATTTGGAGGATAGTAAAATGATACAGACAGAGACCCATTCCAGAATCTCCTCTGGTTCTTTTACGTGCACGGTGTAAAGCATCGACACGAGACCTCGGGTTAACGTCCCATCTGAAAGACTGTTAATTTTATTAGTGTCAGACGGGGGATCGAACCTGCGATCCCTGGATTACCAGTCAACCGAGTGTCTTCACACCGGATGGACATGGTGTATTGTGCCCTGATTTGACATGCAACTGTGAACGTTGAACATGCGACCCGGAACAGCTCGATTTCATAAATAATTATAATACAATACACTGCCTCTATTGTCAACAGTTGAACAAACGGAACACGAAATGACGGAAGCTGGAGGGAAGGCACTGTTGTATCAATCATAATTCGTGTGATGTTGCATCACCTGCTAACTGTATATACAATTGTTTGTAGCAGGATGAATGGAATGTCAATTAAAATATGATTTTGTACTTTGCTAGATGTAGGTCAAAATGTTGTAAACGGAAATACAATATTCAGAATACAAATACATTTTATATAGAAAAGTGTACGGTACAACAAGGGGAGTAGGACATTCCCATTAACCAAGGACGTGCCAAGATTTCTAAATATGTTGACGTCTCACGAATAATCTGGTCTCCCGACAATTGTTATTGCAAACGAAGAAAAACAATAGAACGAATGACTGGAGAAATGAAGCGGTCATTTCACACACAATCAGAATTAGTTAATGTTTCCATAGTAACGAAACTAAAAGGTTTTGTCTCAAATTGCAAGTTGTGCGCCATTAATAAATACATTAAAACAAACAGATTTAATGACAACGCATCTGCGCGCGATGCAAGCTGTTTTCTGAAAAATGGTAAACTGTTCGTATATAAATGGCCAAATTGTGTATGTGTTTTACGCTTATTTATCGTCGCTACCGGTTGCCCGATATAAGCGCCGCCTCCTGAAGAGATTAGTCATTTTAGATTTTTGGAGGATAGTGCAATGATACAGACAGAGACCCATTCCAGAATCTCCTCTGGTTCTTTTACGTGCACGATGTAAAGCACCGACACGAGACCTTGTTTAAAAGTCCCATCTGAAAGACTGTTAATTATATTAGAATCAGACGGGGGATAGAACCTGCCATCCCTGCATTACCAGTCCAGCGTGTTACCACTGGACTACAGATCTGTATGTGTGGCAAAATATATCAGGTTTTCAGGCTTTTATTAGACAAATCGGCAAATACAAGTGCCTTTGACCATCTAACACATACACGCTGAATATGGCCGATCCATAACCTACAATGAACATACATGAATACACTTAAGACATTTACTGACATCATAAAAAAAATGTGCACTTTTATATTGAGCGTTACATTTTCGTTACAATTTTAGAATTATGGATTTTACTATCATGAGTGAAGAAAATAATCCTTCACACATTGCACTAATTTACCCAATACGTTCGCACAATTTGATACCAAAAAGGATATAGATTTTACCTCTAAGGCAAGTTTATGTTTGGTGACAGTAATCTATCATACATAAAACTGAATATGCAAGAGGCAATTAAGGGTTTATTTTCTAATTTTAAAATAATCATGAATTTTGCATATGCTCTATAAGAATTTCTTATTAATAGACGACAGTAATGTCACATATTTATGCACATTCGGCCATGAACAATTTCTGGGCTATTTATTTCTAACAATAGCATATATAGACAAAATAATACAAATTGGTATTCGGATTCAATCGCATTACGTGTGCATATTTTACCAATTCGATAATTTAAGTGATCTCCAGAAAATACACCAAGTTCTAGTTGATGGTTATGAGAACATAATATGATGACTATTCGATATAACACCGATATATTTTTCATCACAAAACATGAGTTTTGAATTGTCGAAAATATACTAGTTTTGATATTTTATGAATCGATGTGTTCCATTATGGTATATATTGGCCACATAAACGTTGCTTGAACAGACGGATATGTAGTACAGTGGTAACACGCTGGACTGGTAATCCAGGGATGGCAGGTTCGATCCCCCCGTCTGACCCTAATAAAAAAACAGTCTTTCAGATGGGACGTTAAACCGAGGTCTCGTGTCGGTGGTTTACACCATGCACGTAAAAGAACCAGAGGAGATTCTGGAATGGGTCTCTGTCTGTATCATGCACTATCCTCCAAAATCTAAAATAACTAATCTCTTCAGGAGGCGTCGCTCATATGGGCAACCGGTAGCGACGATAAATAAACGTAAACACACACACGCTTGAACATCGGAAAATAATTGATCTCTTGATAGAAAGTATGCCATGTATCTTCATACCCAAGTCTATATATCTAATATACGTTAAATATGTCCACAAAAGTCTATATCTAATATACGTTAAATATGTCCACAAAAGTCTATATCTAATATACGTTAAATATGTCCGCAAAAGTCTATATCTAATATACGTTAACTATGTCCGCAAAAGTCTATATCTAATATACGTTAACTATGTCCGCAAAAGTCTATATCTAATATACGTTAAATATGTCCACAAAAGTCTATATCTAATATACGTTAAATATGTCCACAAAAGTCTATATCTAATATACGTTAACTATGTCCACAAACGTCTATATCTAATATACGTTAACTATGTCCGCAAAAGTCTATATCTAATATACGTTAAATATGTCCACAAAAGTCTATATCTAATATACGTTAACTATGTCCGCAAAAGTCTATATCTAATATACGTTAAATATGTCCGCAAAAGTCTATATCTAATATACGTTAAATATGTCCACAAAAGTCTATATCTAATATACTTAAATATGTCCCAAAAGTCTATATCTAATATACGTTAACTATGTCCGCAAAAGTCTATATCTAATATACGTTAAATATGTCCACAAAAGTCTATATCTAATATACGTTAAATATGTCCACAAAAGTCTATATCTAATATACGTTAACTATGTCCACAAAAGCGCATTGCATATATGAAGCAGGATTCTTCATAGTTTTTAACCAATATTTTAAAGCTGTTTGTTTACAAATGATTGACTTTGGGTATCTATCTAACTCACTAAACTCTGCTAAGTTTTGTGTTTGCTAACCAATATCAGGAACCTAGATAGATAGGTGTGTGTGTGTGTGTTTTACGTTTATTTATCGTCGCTACCGGTTGCCCATATGACCGACGCCTCCTGATGAGATTAGTCATTTTAGATGTTTGGAGGATAGTGCAATGATACAGACAGAAACCCATTCCAGAATCTCCTCTGGTTCACGTGCACGATGTAAAGCACCGACATTGGACCTCGTTTAAAAGTGCCATTGTACTGTTAATTATATTAAGGTCAGACTGGCGATCCCTGCGATCCCTGGATTACCAGTCCAACGTGTTAACCACTGGACTACAGATCCGTCTGTTAGATAGAAGGGAATTTGAGACGCTCTCTAATATACTATCTGAACTATCAATTTTACTATGCCGTAGATAAGAGGATTTCTCGTATAGGTAATTTCCCTTCAACATTGGACCGTCTCCTATACTAGAAACAACAACACTTGATTCATTTCAAATTTCATGTTGTAATTGCGTTAAGCACGTGGGTGGCCTACTGACCGACCAACACATATATTCATCAATATTACAACTTAATATTCATATAATTTATGGTCATAATACTTTTCATATTCGACAATAGTATTTACCAATGTCATGTGACACTATACACATAAATCAATTCCATTATGAATAATAACTATGCAACTTCATAGTAAACGTTCATGTTTCTAATTATAGCACATATACACTATGATGCAATAGCAATCTTGTTCATAAATAATTCAAGTCCTTATAAGTATTATCATGGCTCGCCAGTTTTGACAATATAAATAAAACAGTGTAACGTGTTGTCTTGTCAGTGTCCCAATGCTGAATGACACACCAACATCTTACCTGACCCACGAATACTTCGTGCTAAGCTTATCCGCTACACCTTGTCTTGTCAGTGTCCCAATGCTGAATGACACATCAGCATCTTACAGGACCCACGAATACTTCGTGCTAAGCCTATCCGCTACACATTGTCGTGTCAGTGTCCCAATGCTGAATGACACACCAGCATCTCACATGACCACGCATATCTCGTGCTAAGCTTATCCGCGACACCTTGTCTTGTCAGTGTCCCAATGCTGAATGACACACCAGCATCTCACATGACCCACGAATACTTCGTGCTAAGCTTATCCGCTACACCTTGTCTTGTCAGTGTCCCAATGCTGAATGACACCTCAACATCGTACATGACCCACGAATACTTCGTGCTAAGCCTATCCGCTACACCTTGTCTTGTCAGTGTCTCAATGCTGAATGACACACCAGCATCTTACATGACCCACGAATACTTCGTGCTAAGCTTACCCGCTACACCTTGTCTTGTCAGTGTCCCAATGCTGAATGACACACCAGCATCTCACATGACCACGAATACTTCGTGCTAAGCTTACCCGCTACACCTTGTCTTGTCAGTGTCCCAATGCTGAATGACACATCAATATCTTACATGACCCACGAATACCTCGTGCTAAGCGTATCCGCTACACCTTGTCTTGTCAGTGTCTCAATGCTGAATGACACACCAGCATCTTACATGACCCACGAATACTTCGTGCTAAGCCTATCCGCTACACCTTGTCTTATCAGTGTCCCAATGCTGAAGGACACATCAACATCTTACATGACCCACGAATACTTCGTGCTAAGCTTATCCGCTACACATTGTCTAGTCAGTGTCCCAATGCTGAATGACACACCAGCATCTTACATGACCCACGAATACCTCGTGCTAAGCGTATCCGCTACACATTGTCTTGTCAGTGTCCCAATGCTGAATGACTCATCAATATCGTACACGACCCACGAATACTTCGTGCTAAGCTTATCCGCTACACCTTGTCTTGTCAGTGTCCCAATGCTGAATGACTCATCAATATCGTACACGACCCACGAATACCTCGTGCTAAGCGTATCCGCTACACCTTGTCTTGTCAGTGTCCCAAAGCTGAATGACTCATCAACATCTTACATGACCCACGAATACCTCGTGCTAAGCTTATCCTCTACACATTGTCTTGTCAGTGTCCCAATGCTGAATGACACATCAACATCTTACATGACCCACGAATACTTCATGCTAAGCTTATCCGCTACACCTTGTCTTGTCAGTGTCCCAATGCTGAATGATACACCAGCATCTTACATGACCCACGAATACTTCGTGCTAAGCTTATCCGCTACACCTTGTCTTGTCAGTGTCCCAATGCTGAATGACACGCCAGCATGACACACGAATACCTCGTGCTAAGCGTATCCGCTACACCTTGTCTTGTCAGTGTCCCAATGCTGAATGACACACCAGCATGACACACGAATACCTCGTGCTAAGCGTATCCGCTACACCTTGTCTTGTCAGTGTCCCAATGCTGAATGACACGCCAGCATGACACACGAATACCTCGTGCTAAGCGTATCCGCTACACATTGTCTTGTCTCTTTTCCTTAGAGGCATGCTAACATACACAGCTGTATATTATGTGTTTTATCATATTTGCCCAACATATCAGCACTATACAGAAATCTAGATACTATAACTTTCCATTTTACGGCATGTCTACTGTTAAATCAATTATCTTATTATTTCTTGCCACATCTATAATATATGTAATTAAATGGAGATAATCTCAATAAGAGAGTTAAACCTTCGATTAAATCCATTTTCATTCTGTAAACAATAGATATGTACTGTACATTATGAATGAATAAATATGTTTACACCAAACAAAATAAGGATTCATACTATACAAAACAAGACAGTAATATTAATGAAATTGTTAACACTGATGCATGTTAAATTTGCACTATTTGCATGCTGATAATATTCTAATTTTATTTGTAAACTGATAATGAAATATATAATCTTATGTAGACATAAACACATGTATATGGACGGATCTGTAGTCCAGTGGTAATACGCTAAACTGGTAATTCAGGGATCGCAGGTTCGATCCCCCTTTTGACCCAAATAAAATTAAGTCTTTCAGATGGGACGTTATACCGAGGTCTCGTGTTGGTGCTGTACACCGTGCACGTAAAAGAACAAGAGGAGATTCTGGAATGGGTCTCTCTCTGTATCATTGCACTATCCTCCAATATCTAAATGACTAATCTCTTCAGGAGGCGTCGCTCATATGGGAAACCGGTAGCGACGATAAATAAACGTAAAAACACACACCACACATGTATGTCCAACGTATGTAATATACGTTACGATTGCTAATTATGTTCCCAGTACCATACACAAATATACTATTTCACAGTCAGATGCACACGGTATTGATTTTAATTGCAAATACACTCTTCAAGAATGCAGAATCTGTTTCAGCTTAGTGTGCAGAAGGTGATTACAGGTATTAAAAACTGACAAATATATATATTCCTTACATAAGTCCGGGTTCGATACTCAGTCAGGCCACGTATGTAGTGTCATTGAGCAAGGCACCTCACACACATTGCTTAGTACTGGTTAACCGCTATGGTCGACTAAGCATGCCCAGGAAAACATGTCTAGGTCCCCGCGAGGGCTTTGACATTAAACATACACGCACGCACACGCGCACACGCGCGCACGCACGCACGCACGCACGCACGCACGCACGCACACACACACACATACACACAACACACACACACATACATACATTCATACAATACATGTGAGTACAATTGGAAATATTGATATCATTAAAACATTCTTTCCTGGAGAATAATCTGTGTGCGTACATCATGGAATTTTCGAAAGTGTGCATATACTGATTAAGATGGAGCTATAACTAATTTACTTATTCAACATAAACTCCATTGTTTATTAATGTATACAAATTTATTTTAGCTCGATTGCGAAACAATGTATTTATATGTGTAAACAGTTCTATGTTCCATTTCATCTGTTCATTTTGTTATCAATTGTCTGTGTTTATTATGTACATGTATCTCATCATATGGTGGAATAAAAGATATATACCTATATATCTATCTATTCCTGATGAAATCCATCGCCACGAGGGAGAGAGAAGAGGCTACGTGGAATTTAAATACCTTGCTTACGGGCACACTTGTAACGGCTCCAGCGGGGCTCATACTCGGGGCATTTCGCACCTGAGGCGAACGTGCTAGCACTGCGCTATCACGACTTCCACTGTTTATTCAAGGTTGATATATGTTTGAGAATAATATGATATAGTAACATACATTTTTGTTAGTTAGATCATTATTGAATATCCTTGATTAATTAATTATGTTAACAAGAAGAGTGTATGCTTTATTCGTTAATTGTGTTTCTAACAAGAATGCAATTTACTTCACAAACATAACTTTCCAATATAAAATATATAGTGTAACAATTTATGTATGACAATAGTAGAAATATATGAATGTATATATTGTGCAAGTTTCACTGCAAAGTGGAACATCGCCCCGAACCATTCTACATGTCATGTTGGTGCAACATAGTCATAAGTCATTATTACGACTTACGACTGTGTTGCATTTATAAGAGCTAAATTAATCTATTCTTCCTTTCGTGCTCCGATTTGAACTTTCTTCAAATATTAATTTAAATGTTAACAATTTTCTTTTCAACATCCAAAACTATTTACCAACTAATAACTTGTGGGTCACATACACATTTGAAATCGATTAGCATATACCTAGAATATATTTCACGTATTTTCATTGTTAAATATACTCCTGCCTATTGTATATCAAGTTATCAATCGATTGATAGGGAGAAGAACTATATAAGGGAGAAGAACTATATAAGGGAGAAGAACTATATAAGTTTTCTTTCGTTCTAATCCCTTTCTGTCTACTGCTGTTAAATTATATGTAAAATGTTCATTTCTTGATTACATGTGAACATACTGAAATAAATAATGTTTCAACTAAGATATAATATAGTCGTATGACCAGTCTTCACACAGGATGTCAGTCATATGTACCAGTTCTCTGTCGCTATATAAGTTTTCTTTCGTTCTAATCCCTTTCAGTCTACTGCTGTTAAATTATATGTAAAATGTTCATTTCTTGATTACATGTGAACATACTGAAATAAATAATGTTTCAACTAAGATATAATATAGTCGTATGACCAGTCTTCACACAGGATGTCAGTCATATGTACCAGTTCTCTGTCGCTATATAAGTTTTCTTTCGTTCTAATCCCTTTCTGTCTACTGCTGTTAAATTATATGTAAAATGTTCATTTCTTGATTACATGTGAACATACTGAAATAAATAATGTTTCAACTAAGATATAATATAGTCGTATGACCAGTCTTCACACAGGATGTCAGTCATATGTACCAGTTCTCTGTTGCTATATAAGTTTTCTTTCGTTCTAATCCCTTTCTGTCTACTGCTGTTAAATTATATGTAAAATGTTCATTTCTTGATTACATGTGAACATACTGAAATAAATAATGTTTCAACTAAGATATAATATAGTCGTATGACCAGTCTTCACACAGGATGTCAGTCATATGTACCAGTTCTCTGTCGCTATATAAGTTTTCTTTCGTTCTAATCCCTTTCAGTCTACTGCTGTTAAATTATATGTAAAATGTTCATTTCTTGATTACATGTGAACATACTGAAATAAATAATGTTTCAACTAAGATATAATATAGTCGTATGACCAGTCTTCACACAGGATGTCAGTCATATGTACCAGTTCTCTGTCGCTATATAAGTTTTCTTTCGTTCTAATCCCTTTCTGTCTACTGCTGTTAAATTATATGTAAAATGTTCATTTCTTGATTACATGTGAACATACTGAAATAAATAATGTTTCAACTAAGATATAATATAGTCGTATGACCAGTCTTCACACAGGATGTCAGTCATATGTACCAGTTCTCTGTCGCTATATAAGTTTTCTTTCGTTCTAATCCCTTTCAGTCTACTGCTGTTAAATTATATGTAAAATGTTCATTTCTTGATTACATGTGAACATACTGAAATAAATAATGTTTCAACTAAGATATAATATAGTCGTATGACCAGTCTTCACACAGGATGTCAGTCATATGTACCAGTTCTCTGTCGCTATATAAGTTTTCTTTCGTTCTAATCCCTTTCAGTCTACTGCTGTTAAATTATATGTAAAATGTTCATTTCTTGATTACATGTGAACATACTGAAATAAATAATGTTTCAACTAAGATATAATATAGTCGTATGACCAGTCTTCACACAGGATGTCAGTCATATGTACCAGTTCTCTGTCGCTATATAAGTTTTCTTTCGTTCTAATCCCTTTCTGTCTACTGCTGTTAAATTATATGTAAAATGTTCATTTCTTGATTACATGTGAACATACTGAAATAAATAATGTTTCAACTAAGATATAATATAGTCGTATGACCAGTCTTCACACAGGATGTCAGTCATATGTACCAGTTCTCTGTCGCTATATAAGTTTTCTTTCGTTCTAATCCCTTTCAGTCTACTGCTGTTAATTATATGTAAAATGTTCATTTCTTGATTACATGTGAACATACTGAAATAAATAATGTTTCAACTAAGATATAATATAGTCGTATGACCAGTCTTCACACAGGATGTCAGTCATATGTACCAGTTCTCTGTCGCTATATAAGTTTTCTTTCGTTCTAATCCATTCTGTCTACTGCTGTTAAATTATATGTAAAATGTTCATTTCTTGATTACATGTGAACATACTGAAATAAATAATGTTTCAACTAAGATATAATATAGTCGTATGACCAGTCTTCACACAGGATGTCAGTCATATGTACCAGTTCTCTGTCGCTATATAAGTTTTCTTTCGTTCTAATCCCTTTCAGTCTACTGCTGTTAAATTATATGTAAATGTTCATTTCTTGATTACATGTGAACATACTGAAATAAATAATGTTTCAACTAAGATATAATATAGTCGTATGACCAGTCTTCACACAGGATGTCAGTCATATGTACCATTCTCTGTTGCTATATAAGTTTTCTTTCGTTCTAATCCCTTTCTGTCTACTGCTGTTAAATTATATGTAAAATGTTCATTTCTTGATTACATGTGAACATACTGAAATAAATAATGTTTCAACTAAGATATAATATAGTCGTATGACCAGTCTTCACACAGGATGTCAGTCATATGTACCAGTTCTCTGTCGCTATATAAGTTTTCTTTCGTTCTAATCCCTTTCAGTCTACTGCTGTTAAATTATATGTAAATGTTCATTTCTTGATTACATGTGAACATACTGAAATAAATAATGTTTCAACTAAGATATAATATAGTCGTCATGACCAGTCTTCACACAGGATGTCAGTCATATGTACCAGTTCTCTGTCGCTATAAAGTTTTCTTTCGTTCTAATCCCTTTCTGTCTACTGCTGTTAAATTATATGTAAAATGTTCATTTCTTGATTACATGTGAACATACTGAAATAAATAATGTTTCAACTAAGATATAATATAGTCGTATGACCAGTCTTCACACAGGATGTCAGTCATATGTACCAGTTCTCTGTCGCTATATAAGTTTGCTTTCGTTCTAATCCCTTTCTGTCTACTGCTGTTAAATTATATGTAAAATGTTCATTTCTTGATTACATGTGAACATACTGAAATAAATAATGTTTCAACTAAGATATAATATAGTCGTATGACCAGTCTTCACACAGGATGTCAGTCATATGTACCAGTTCTCT
>JABXNX010001026.1:0-13906 GCA_014843695.1 Archivesica marissinica
GTACATAATGTTATTATTATATCTCACCCTGTGTACATAATGTTATTATTATATCTCACCCTGTGTACATGTACATAATGTTACCATTATATCTCACCCTTTGTACATGTACATAATGTTACCATTATATCTCACCCTTTGTACATGTACATAATGTTACTATTATATCTCACCCTTTGTACATGTACATAATGTTACTATTATATCTCACCCTTTGTGTGTACATAATGTTACTATTATATCTCACCCTTTGTGCATGTACATAATGTTACCATTATATCTCACCCTTTGTACATGTACATAATGTTACTATTATATCTCACCCTTTGTGCATGTACATAATGTTACTATTATATCTCACCCTGTGTACATGTACATAATGTTACCATTATATCTCACCCTGTGTACATGTACATAATGTTACTTATATCTCACCCTTTACATGTACATAATGTTACTATTATATCTCACCCTGTGTACATAATGTTACTATTATATCTCACCCTTTGTACATGTACATAATGTTACTATTATATCTCACCCTTTGTACATGTACATAATGTTCCATTATATCTCACCCTTGTACATAATGTTACCATTATATCTCACCCTTTGTACATGTACATAATGTTACTATTATATCTCACCCTTTGTACATATGTTTTTTTTTTTACATAATGTTATCATTATATCTCACCCTTTGTACATAATGTTACCATTATATCTCACCCTTTGTACATGTACATAATGTTACCATTATATCTCACCCTTTGTACATGTACATAATGTTACCATTATATCTCACCCTTTGTACATGTACATAATGTTACCATTATATCTCACCCTTTGTACATGTACATAATGTTACCATTATATCTCACCCTTTGTACATAATGTTACTATTATATCTCACCCTTTGTTTTTGTTTTTTTTTTGTACATAATGTTACCATTATATCTCACCCTTTGTACATGTACATAATGTTACTATTATATCTCACCCTTTGTACATGTACATAATGTTACCATTATATCTCACCCTGTGTACATGTACATAATGTTACCATTATATCTCACCCTGTGTACATGTACATAATGTTACCATTATATCTCACCCTGTGTACATGTACATAATGTTACCATTATATCTCACCCTGTGTACATGTACATAATGTTACCATTATATCTCACCCTGTGTACATGTACATAATGTTACCATTATATCTCACCCTGTGTACATGTACATAATGTTATCATTATATCTCACCCTGTGTACATAATGTTACTATTATATCTCACCCTTTGTACATGTACATAATGTTACCATTATATCTCACCCTTTGTACATAATGTTACCATTATATCTCACCCTTTGTACATGTACATAATGTTACCATTATATCTCACCCTTTGTACATGTACATAATGTTACCATTATATCTCACCCTTTGTACATGTACATAATGTTACCATTATATCTCACCCTTTGTACATGTACATAATGTTACCATTATATCTCACCCTGTGTACATAATGTTAATTATATCTCACCCTTGTTGTTAATGTTACATTATATCTCACCCTTTGTACATGTACATAATGTTACCATTATATCTCACCCTGTGTACATGTACATAATGTTACCATTATATCTCACCCTTTGTACATGTACATAATGTTACCATTATATCTCACCCTTGTACATGTACATAATGTTACTATTATATCTCACCCTTTGTACATGTACATAATGTTACCATTATATCTCACCCTGTGTACATAATGTTACTATTATATCTCACCCTTTGTACATGTACATAATGTTACCATTATATCTCACCCTGTGTACATAATGTTACATTATATCTCACCCTTTGTACATAATGTTACCATTATATCTCACCCTTTGTACATAATGTTACCATTATATCTCACCCTGTGTACATAATGTTACTATTATATCTCACCCTTTGTGCATGTACATAATGTTACCATTATATCTCACCCTTTGTGCATGTACATAATGTTACTATTATATCTCACCCTTTGTGCATAATGTTACCATTATATCTCACCCTGTGTACATAATGTTACTATTATATCTCACCCTTTGTGCATGTACATAATGTTACCATTATATCTCACCCTTTGTGCATGTACATAATGTTACTATTATATCTCACCCTTTGTGCATGTACATAATGTTACTATTATATCTCACCCTGTGTACATGTACATAATGTTACCATTATATCTCACCCTGTGTACATGTACATAATGTTACTATTATATCTCACCCTGTGTACATGTACATAATGTTACTATTATAGCTCACCCTGTGTACATGTACATAATGTTACTATTATATCTCACCCTGTGTACATGTACATAATGTTACTATTATATCTCACCCTGGGTACATGTACATAATGTTACTATTATATCTCACCCTGTGTACATGTACATAATGTTACTATTATATCTCACCCTGTGTACATGTACATAATGTTACTATTATATCTCACCCTGTGTACATGTACATAATGTTACTATTATATCTCACCCTGTGTACATGTACATAATGTTACTATTATATCTCACCCTTTGTACATGTACATAATGTTACTATTATATCTCTCCCTTTGTACATAATGTTATCATTATATCTCACCCTTTTTACATGTACATAATGTTACTATTATATCTCACCCTTTGTACATAATGTTATCATTATATCTCACCCTTTGTACATAATGTTACCATTATATCTCACCCTTTGTACATGTACATAATGTTACTATTATATCTCACCCTTTGTACATAATGTTATCATTATATCCCACCCTTTGTACATGTACATAATGTTACCATTATATCTCACCTTGTGTACATGTACATAATGTTACCATTATATCTCACCCTGTGTACATGTACATAATGTTACTATTATATCTCACCCTTTGTACATGTACATAATGTTACCATTATATCTCACCCTTTGTACATGTACATAATGTTACCATTATATCTCACACTTTGTACATGTACATAATGTTACCATTATATCTCACCCTGTGTACATGTACATAATGTTATCATTATATCTCACCCTGTGTACATAATGTTACTATTATATCTCACCCTGTGTACATGTACATAATGTTACCATTATATCTCACCCTTTGTACATAATGTTACCATTATATCTCACCTTTGTACATGTACATAATGTTACCATTATATCTCACCCTTTGTACATGTACATAATGTTACCATTATATCTCACCCTTTGTACATGTACATAATGTTACCATTATATCTCACCCTTTGTACATGTACATAATGTTACTATTATATCTCACCCTTGTACATGTACATAATGTTACCATTATATCTCACCCTTTGTACATAATGTTACCATTATATCTCACCCTTGTACATGTACATAATGTTACCATTATATCTCACCCTTTGTACATGTACATAATGTTACCATTATATCTCACCCTTTGTACATGTACATAATGTTACTATTATATCTCACCCTTTGTGATGTACATAATGTTACTATTATATCTCACCCTGTGTACATAATGTTACTATTATATCTCACCCTTTGTACATGTACATAATGTTACCATTATATCTCACCCTTTGTACATAATGTTACCATTATATCTCACCCTTTGTACATGTACATAATGTTACCATTATATCTCACCCTTTGTACATGTACATAATGTTACCATTATATCTCACCCTTTGTACATGTACATAATGTTACCATTATATCTCACCCTTTGTACATGTACATAATGTTACTATTATATCTCACCCTTTGTGCATGTACATAATGTTACTATTATATCTCACCCTGTGTACATAATGTTACTATTATATCTCACCCTTTGTGCATGTACATAATGTTACTATTATATCTCACCCTGTGTACATGTACATAATGTTACCATTATATCTCACCCTTTGTACATAATGTTACCATTATATCTCACCCTTTGTACATGTACATAATGTTACCATTATATCTCACCCTGTGTACATGTACATAATGTTATCATTATATCTCACCCTGTGTACATGTACATAATGTTACCATTATATCTCACCCTGTGTACATGTACATAATGTTACTATTATATCTCACCCTGGGTACATGTACATAATGTTACTATTATATCTCAACATGTGTACATGTACATAATGTTATCATTATATCTCACCCTGTGTACATAATGTTACTATTATATCTCACCCTGTGTACATGTACATAATGTTACCATTATATATCACCCTTTGTACATAATGTTACCATTATATCTCACCATTTGTACATGTACATAATGTTACCATTATATCTCACCCTTTGTACATGTACATAATGTTACTATTATATCTCACCCTTTGTACATGTACATAATGTTACTATTATATCTCACCCTTTGTACATGTACATAATGTTACCATTATATCTCACCCTTTGTACATGTACATAATGTTACCATTATATCTCTCCCTTTGTACATGTACATAATGTTACCATTATATCTCACCCTTTGTACATGTACATAATGTTACCATTATATCTCACCCTTTGTACATGTACATAATGTTACCATTATATCTCACCGTTTGTACATGTACATAATGTTACCATTATATCTCACCCTTTGTACATGTACATAATGTTACCATTATATCTCACCCTGTGTACATAATGTTACTATTATATCTCACCCTTTGTACATGTACATAATGTTACTATTATATCTCACCCTTTGTACATGTACATAATGTTATCATTATATCTCACCCTGTGTACATAATGTTACTATTATATCTCACCCTTTGTACATGTACATAATGTTACCATTATATCTCACCCTGTGTACATAATGTTACCATTATATCTCACCCTTTGTACATAATGTTACCATTATATTTCACCCTTTGTACATAATGTTACCATTATATCTCACCCTGTGTACATAATGTTACTATTATATCTCACCCTTTGTGCATGTACATAATGTTACCATTATATCTCACCCTTTGTGCATGTACATAATGTTACTATTATATCTCACCCTTTGTGCATAATGTTACCATTATATCTCACCCTGTGTACATAATGTTACTATTATATCTCACCCTTTGTGCATGTACATAATGTTACCATTATATCTCACCCTTTGTGCATGTACATAATGTTACTATTATATCTCACCCTTTGTGCATGTACATAATGTTACTATTATATCTCACCCTGTGTACATGTACATAATGTTACCATTATATCTCACCCTGTGTACATGTACATAATGTTACTATTATATCTCACCCTGTGTACATGTACATAATGTTACTATTATATCTCACCCTGTGTACATGTACATAATGTTACTATTATATCTCACCCTGTGTACATGTACATAATGTTACTATTATATCTCACCCTGGGTACATGTACATAATGTTACTATTATATCTCACCCTGTGTACATGTACATAATGTTACTATTATATCTCACCCTGTGTACATGTACATAATGTTACTATTATATCTCACCCTGTGTACATAATGTTACTATTATATCTCACCCTGTGTACATGTACATAATGTTACTATTATATCTCACCCTTTGTACATGTACATAATGTTACTATTATATCTCACCCTTTGTACATAATGTTATCATTATATCCCACCCTTTTTACATGTACATAATGTTACTATTATATCTCACCCTTTGTACATAATGTTATCATTATATCTCACCCTTTGTACATAATGTTACCATTATATCTCACCCTTTGTACATGTACATAATGTTACTATTATATCTCACCCTTTGTACATAATGTTATCATTATATCCCACCCTTTGTACATGTACATAATGTTACCATTATATCTCACCTTGTGTACATGTACATAATGTTACCATTATATCTCACCCTGTGTACATGTACATAATGTTACTATTATATCTCACCCTTTGTACATGTACATAATGTTACCATTATATCTCACCCTTTGTACATGTACATAATGTTACCATTATATCTCACACTTTGTACATGTACATAATGTTACCATTATATCTCACCCTTTGTACATGTACATAATGTTACCATTATATCTCACCCTGTGTACATGTACATAATGTTACCATTATATCTCACCCTGTGTACATGTACATAATGTTACCATTATATCTCACCCTGTGTACATGCACATAATGTTACCATTATATCTCACCCTGTGTACATGTACATAATGTTACCATTATATCTCACCCTGTGTACATAATGTTACCATTATATCTCACCCTGTGTACATGTACATAATGTTATCATTATATCTCACCCTGTGTACATAATGTTACTATTATATCTCACCCTGTGTACATGTACATAATGTTACCATTATATCTCACCCTTTGTACATAATGTTACCATTATATCTCACCCTTTGTACATGTACATAATGTTACCATTATATCTCACCCTTTGTACATGTACATAATGTTACCATTATATCTCACCCTTTGTACATGTACATAATGTTACCATTATATCTCACCCTTTGTACATGTACATAATGTTACTATTATATCTCACCCTTTGTGCATGTACATAATGTTACTATTATATCTCACCCTGTGTACATAATGTTACTATTATATCTCACCCTTTGTGCATGTACATAATGTTACTATTATATCTCACCCTGTGTACATGTACATAATGTTATTATATCTCACCCTTTGTACATAATGTTACCATTATATCTCACCCTTTGTACATGTACATAATGTTACCATTATATCTCACCCTTTGTACATAATGTTACCATTATATCTCACCCTTTGTACATGTACATAATGTTACCATTATATCTCACCCTGTTGTACATATGTGTACCTTCATGTACATAATGTTACTATTATATCTCACCCTTTGTACATGTACATAATGTTACTATTATATCTCACCCTGTGTACATAATGTTACTATTATATCTCACCCTTTGTACATGTACATAATGTTACCATTATATCTCACCCTGTGTACATGTACATAATGTTACCATTATATCTCACCCTTTGTACATAATGTTACCATTATATCTCACCCTGTGTACATGTACATAATGTTACATTATATCTCACCCTGTGTACATGTACATAATGTTACTATTATATCTCACTGTGTACATGTACATAATGTTACCATTATATCTCACCCTTTGTACATAATGTTACTATTATATCTCACCTGTGTACATGTACATAATGTTACCATTATATCTCACCCTTTGTACATAATGTTACCATTATATCTCACCCTTTGTACATGTACATAATGTTACCATTATATCTCACCCTTTGTACATGTACATAATGTTACTATTATATCTCACCCTTTGTACATGTACATAATGTTACTATTATATCTCACCCTTTGTACATGTACATAATGTTACCATTATATCTCACCCTTTGTACATGTACATAATGTTACCATTATATCTCACCCTTTGTACATGTACATAATGTTACCATTATATCTCACCCTTTGTACATGTACATAATGTTACCATTATATCTCACCCTTTGTACATGTACATAATGTTACCATTATATCTCACCCTTTGTACATGTACATAATGTTACCATTATATCTCACCCTTTGTACATGTACATAATGTTACCATTATATCTCACCCTTTGTACATGTACATAATGTTACTATTATATCTCACCCTTTGTACATGTACATAATGTTACCATTATATCTCACCCTTTGTACATGTACATAATGTTACCATTATATCTCACCCTTTGTACATGTACATAATGTTACCATTATATCTCACCCTTTGTACATGTACATAATGTTACCATTATATCTCACCCTTTGTACATGTACATAATGTTACCATTATATCTCACCCTTTGTACATGTACATAATGTTACCATTATATCTCACCCTTTGTACATGTACATAATGTTACCATTATATCTCACCCTGTGTACATAATGTTACATTATATCTCACCCTTTGCATGTACATAATGTTACCATTATATCTCACCCTTTGTGCATGTACATAATGTTACTATTATATCTCACCCTTGTGCATAATGTTACCATTATATCTCACCCTGTGTACATAATGTTACTATTATATCTCACCCTTTGTGCATGTACATAATGTTACCATTATATCTCACCCTTTGTGCATGTACATAATGTTACTATTATATCTCACCCTTTGTGCATGTACATAATGTTACTATTATATCTCACCCTGTGTACATGTACATAATGTTACCATTATATCTCACCCTTTGTACATGTACATAATGTTACTATTATATCTCACCCTGTGTAATGTACATTTTACTTTATACTCACCCTGGTACATGTACATAATGTTACTATTATATCTCACCCTGTGTACATGTACATAATGTTACTATTATATCTCACCCTGTGTACATGTACATAATGTTACTATTATATCTCACCCTGTGTACATGTACATAATGTTACTATTATATCTCACCCTGTGTACATGTACATAATGTTACTATTATATCTCACCCTGTGTACATGTACATAATGTTACTATTATATCTCACCCTTTGTACATGTACATAATGTTACTATTATATCTCACCCTTTGTACATAATGTTATCATTATATCCCACCCTTTTTACATGTACATAATGTTACTATTATATCTCACCCTTTGTACATAATGTTATCATTATATCTCACCCTTTGTACATAATGTTACCATTATATCTCACCCTTTGTACATGTACATAATGTTACTATTATATCTCACCCTTTGTACATAATGTTATCATTATATCCACCCTTTGTACATGTACATAATGTTACCATTATATCTCACCTTTGTACATGTACATAATGTTACCATTATATCTCACCCTGTACATGTACATAATGTTACTATTATATCTCACCCTTTGTACATGTACATAATGTTACCATTATATCTCACCCTTTGTACATGTACATAATGTTACCATTATATCTCACCCTTTGTACATGTACATAATGTTACCATTATATCTCACCCTGTGTACATGTACATAATGTTACTATTATATCTCACCCTGTGTACATGTACATAATGTTACCATTATATCTCACCCTTTGTACATGTACATAATGTTACCATTATATCTCACCCTGTGTACATGACATAATGTTACCATTATATCTCACCCTTTGTACATGTACATAATGTTACCATTATATCTCACCCTGTGTACATGCACATAATGTTACATTATATCTCACCCTGTGTACATGTACATAATGTTATCATTATATCTCACCCTGTGTACATAATGTTACTATTATATCTCACCCTGTGTACATGTACATAATGTTACCATTATATCTCACCCTTTGTACATAATGTTACCATTATATCTCACCCTTGTACATGTACATAATGTTACTATTATATCTCACCCTTTGTACATGTACATAATGTTACCATTATATCTCACCCTTTGTACATGTACATAATGTTACCATTATATCTCACCCTTTGTACATGTACATAATGTTACTATTATATCTCACCCTTTGTGCATGTACATAATGTTACTATTATATCTCACCCTGTGTACATAATGTTACTATTATATCTCACCCTTTGTGCATGTACATAATGTTACTATTATATCTCACCCTGTGTACATGTACATAATGTTATCATTATATCTCACCCTGTGTACATGTACATAATGTTACCATTATATCTCACCCTTTGTACATGTACATAATGTTACTATTATATCTCACCCTTTGTACATGTACATAATGTTACTATTATATCTCACCATGTGTACATGTACATAATGTTACTATTATATCTCATCCTGTGTACATAATGTTACTATTATATCTCACCCGTTGTGCATGTACATAATGTTACCATTATATCTCACCCTTTGTACATAATGTTACTATTATATCTCACCCTTTGTGCATGTACATAATGTTACCATTATATCTCACCCTTTGTACATAATGTTACCATTATATCTCACCCTGTGTACATGTACATAATGTTACTATTATATCTCACCCTTTGTACATAATGTTATCATTATATCTCACCCTTTTTACATGTACATAATGTTACCATTATATCTCATCCTGTGTACATGTACATAATGTTACCATTATATCTCACCCTGTGTACATGTACATAATGTTACCATTATATCTCACCCTGTGTACATGTACATAATGTTACCATTATATCTCACCCTTTGTACATGTACATAATGTTACCATTATATCTCACCCTGTGTACATGTACATAATGTTACTATTATATCTCACCCTTTGTACATGTACATAATGTTACCATTATTTCTCACCCTTTGTACATGTACATAATGTTACCATTATATCTCACCCTGTGTACATAATGTTACTATTATATCTCACCCTTTGTGCATGTACATAATGTTACCATTATATCTCACCCTTTGTGCATGTACATAATGTTACTATTATATCTCACACTTTGTGCATAATGTTACCATTATATCTCACCCTGTGTACATAATGTTACTATTATATCTCACCCTTTGTGCATGTACATACTGTTACCATTATATCTCACCCTTTGTGCATGTACATAATGTTACTATTATATCTCACCCTTTGTGCATGTACATAATGTTACTATTATATCTCACCCTGTGTACATGTACATAATGTTACCATTATATCTCACCCTATGTACATGTACATAATGTTACTATTATATCTCACCCTGTGTACATGTACATAATGTTACTATTATAGCTCACCCTGTACATGTACATAATGTTACTATTATATCTCACCCTTTGTACATGTACATAATGTTACTATTATATCTCACCCTTTGTACATGTTTGTTTTTTTTTGTCATGTACATAATGTTACTATTATATCTCACCCTTGTACATGTACATAATGTTACTATTATATCTCACCCTTTGTGCATGTACATACTGTTACCATTATATCTCACCCTTTGTGCATGTACATAATGTTACTATTATATCTCACCCTTTGTGCATGTACATAATGTTACTATTATATCTCACCCTGTGTACATGTACATAATGTTACCATTATATCTCACCCTATGTACATGTACATAATGTTACTATTATATCTCACCCTGTGTACATGTACATAATGTTACTATTATATCTCACCCTGTGTACATGTACATAATGTTACCATTATATCTCACCCTTTGTACATGTACATAATGTTACCATTATATCTCACCCTGTGTACATAATGTTACTATTATATCTCACCCTTTGTACATGTACATAATGTTACTATTATATCTCACCCTTTGTACATGTACATAATGTTATCATTATATCTCACCCTGTGTACATAATGTTACTATTATATCTCACCCTTTGTACATGTACATAATGTTACCATTATATCTCACCCTTTGTACATGTACATAATGTTACCATTATATCTCACCCGTTGTACATGTACATAATGTTACTATTATATCTCACCCTTTGTGCATGTACATAATGTTACTATTATATCTCACCCTGTGTACATAATGTTACTATTATATCTCACCCTTTGTGCATGTACATAATGTTACTATTATATCTCACCCTGTGTACATGTACATAATGTTATCATTATATCTCACCCTGTGTACATGTACATAATGTTACCATTATATCTCACCCTTTGTACATGTACATAATGTTACTATTATATCTCACCCTTTGTACATGTACATAATGTTACTATTATATCTCACCATGTGTACATGTACATAATGTTACTATTATATCTCATCCTGTGTACATAATGTTACTATTATATCTCACCCGTTGTGCATGTACATAATGTTACCATTATATCTCACCCTTTGTACATAATGTTACTATTATATCTCACCCTTTGTGCATGTACATAATGTTACCATTATATCTCACCCTTTGTACATAATGTTACCATTATATCTCACCCTGTGTACATGTACATAATGTTACTATTATATCTCACCCTTTGTACATAATGTTATCATTATATCTCACCCTTTTTACATGTACATAATGTTACCATTATATCTCATCCTGTGTACATGTACATAATGTTACCATTATATCTCACCCTGTGTACATGTACATAATGTTACCATTATATCTCACCCTGTGTACATGTACATAATGTTACCATTATATCTCACCCTTTGTACATGTACATAATGTTACCATTATATCTCACCCTGTGTACTGTCATAATGTTACTATTATATCTCACCCTTTGTACATGTACATAATGTTACCATTATATCTCACCCTTTGTACATGTACATAATGTTACCATTATATCTCACCCTGTGTACATGTAATGTTACTATTATATCTCACCCTTTGTACATGTACATAATGTTACTATTATATCTCACCCTTTGTACATATGTTAATTATATCTCACCCTTTTCATGTACATAATGTTACTATTATATCTCACCCTTTGTACATAATGTTAATTATATCTCACCCTTGTACATAATGTTACCATTATATCTCACCCTTTGTACATGTACATAATGTTACTATTATATCTCACCCTTTGTACATAATGTTACCATTATATCTCACCCTTTGTACATGTACATAATGTTACCATTATATCTCACCCTGTGTACATGTACATAATGTTACCATTATATCTCACCCTGTGTACATGTACATAATGTTACTATTATATCTCACCCTTTGTACATGTACATAATGTTACTATTATATCTCACCCTTTGTACATGTACATAATGTTACTATTATATCTCACCCTTTGTACATGTACATAATGTTACTATTATATCTCACCCTGTGTACATGTACATAATGTTACCATTATATCTCACCCTGTGTACATGTACATAATGTTACCATTATATCTCACCCTGTGTACATGTACATAATGTTACTATTATATCTCACCCTTTGTACATGTACATAATGTTACTATTATATCTCACCCTGTGTACATGTACATAATGTTACTATTATATCTCACCCTGTGTACATAATGTTACTATTATATCTCACCCTTTGTGCATGTACATAATGTTACCATTATATCTCACCCTTTGTACATAATGTTACTATTATATCTCACCCTTTGTGCATGTACATAATGTTACCATTATATCTCACCCTTTGTACATAATGTTACCATTATATCTCACCCTTTGTACATGTACATAATGTTACTATTATATCTCACCCTTTGTACATAATGTTATCATTATATCTCACCCTTTTTACATGTACATAATGTTACCATTATATCTCACCCTGTGTACATGTACATAATGTTACCATTATATCTCACCCTGTGTACATGTACATAATGTTACCATTATATCTCACCCTTTGTACATGTACATAATGTTACCATTATATCTCACCCTTTGTACATGTACATAATGTTACCATTATATCTCACCCTGTGTACATGTACATAATGTTACTATTATATCTCACCCTTTGTACATGTACATAATGTTACCATTATATCTCACCCTTTGTACATGTACATAATGTTACCATTATATCTCACCCTGTGTACATAATGTTACTATTATATCTCACCCTTTGTGCATAATGTTACCATTATATCTCACCCTGTGTACATAATGTTACTATTATATCTCACCCTTTGTGCATGTACATAATGTTACCATTATATCTCACCCTTTGTGCATGTACATAATGTTACTATTATATCTCACCCTTTGTGCATGTACATAATGTTACTATTATATCTCACCC
>JABXNX010001027.1:0-13904 GCA_014843695.1 Archivesica marissinica
AATAAACAAATAAACCAGTCTCAATACACACGTAAACCAGTCTCAATACACACGTAAACCAGTCTCAATACACATGTAAACCAGTCTCAATACAAACGCAAACCAATCTCAATACACACGTAAACCAGTCACAATAAACACGTAAACCTGTCTCAATAAACACGCAAACCTGTCTCAATACACATGTAAACCAGTCTCAATACACACGTAAACCAGTCTCAATAAACACGTAAACCAGTCTCAATAAACACGTAAACCAGTCTCAATAAACAGATAAACCAGTCTCAATAAACACATGATCCTGTCTCAATACACATGTAAACCAGTCTCAATACACATATAAACCAGTCTCAATAAACACGTAAACCTGTCTCAATACACACACAAACCAGTCTCAATACACACGTAAACCTGTCTCAATACACACGCAAACCAGTCTCAATAAACACGTAAACCAGTCTCAATACACACGTAAACCTGTCTCAATAAACACGTAAACCTGTCTCAATACACACGTAAACCTGTCTCAATACACATGTAAACCCGTCTCAATACACACGTAAACCAGTCTCAATAAACACGTAAACCAGTCTCAATACACACGTAAACCTGTCTCAATACACATGTAAACCTGTCTCAATACACATGTAAACCAGTCTCAATACACATGTAACCCTGTCTCAATACACATGTAAACCTGTCTCAATAAACCAGTCTTAATACACACATAAACCTGTCTCAATAAACACGTAAACCAGTCTCAATAAACACGTAAACCAGTCTCAATACACACGTAAACCAGTCTCAATAAACAGGTAAACCAGTCTCAATAAACACATGATCCTGTCTCAATACACATGTAAACCAGTCTCAATACACACGTAAACCAGTCTCAATAAACACGTAAACCTGTCTCAATACACACGCAAACCAGTCTCAATACAAACGCAAACCAGTCTCAATAAACACGTAAACCAGTCTCAATACACACGTAAACCAGTCTCAATACACACGTAAACCAGTCTCAATACACATGTAAACCAGTCTCAATACACACGTAAACCTGTCTCAATACACATGTAAACCTGTCTCAATACACATGTAAACCAGTCTCAATACACATATAAATCAGTCTCAATACAAACGTAAACCTGTCTCAATACACATGTAAACCAGTCTCAATACAAACGTAAACCAGTCTCAATACACACGTAAACCAGTCTCAATACACAGGTAAACCTGTCTCAATACACACGTAAACCTGTCTCAATACACATGTAAACCTGTCTCATTACACATGTAAACCAGTCTCAATACACACATAAACCAGTCTCAATACACACGTAAACCAGTCTCAATACACACGTAAACCTGTCTCAATACACATGTAAACCTGTCTCATACAAACGTAAAACAGTCTCAATACACATGTAAACCAGTCTCAATACACACGTAAACCCGTCTCAATACACACATAAACCTGTCTCAATACACACGTAAACCTGTCTCAATACACACGTAAACCTGTCTCAATACACACGTAAACCTGTCTCAATACACAGGTAAACCTGTCTCAATACACACATAAACCTGTCTCAATACACATGTAAACCTGTCTCAATACACACGTAAACCTGTCTCAATACACACGTAAACCAGTCTCAATACCACGTAAACCTGTCTCAATACACATGTAACCCTGTCTCAATACACATGTAAACCAGTCTCAATACACATGTAAACCTGTCTCAATACACACGTAAACCAGTCTCAATACACGTAAACCTGTCTCAATACACACATAAACCTGTCTCAATGCACATGTAAACCTGTCTCAATACACACATAAACCAGTCTCAATACACACATAAACCTGTCTCAATACACATGTAAACATGTCTTAATACACACATAAACCTGTCTCAATACACACGTAAACCAGTCTCATTACACATGTAAACCCGTCTCAATACACACGTAAACCAGTCTCAATACACACGTAAACCAGTCTCAATACACACGCAAACCTGTCTCAATACACATGTAAACCAGTCTCATTACACACGTAAACCAGTCTCAATACACAGGTAAACCAGTCTCAATACACAGCTAAACAAGTCTCAATAAAAACATAAACCTGTCTCAATACACATGTAAACCAGTCTCAATACACACGTAAACCAGTCTCAATAAACACGTAAACCTGTCTCAATAAACACGTAAACCAGTCTCAATACACACGTAAACCAGTCTCAATACACATGTAAACCAGTCTCAATACACACGTAAACCTGTCTCAATACACATGTAAACCAGTCTCAATACACACGTAAACCAGTCTCAATACACACGTAAACCAGTCTCAATACACACGTAAACCTGTCTCAATACACATGTAAACCTGTCTCAATACACACGTAAACCAGTCTCAATACACACGTAAACCTGTCTCAATACACACGTAAACCTGTCTCAATAAACCAGTCTTAATACACACGTAAACCTGTCTCAATAAACACGTAAACCTGTCTCAATACACACGTAAACCAGTCTCAATACACACGTAAACCAGTCTCAATACACAGGTAAACCAGTCTCAATAACACAGAAACTGTCTCAATAAAATGTAAACCAGTCTCAATACACACGTAAACCAGTCTCAATAATACACGTAAACCTGTCTCAATACACACGTAAACCTGTCTCAATACACATGAAACCAGTCTCAATAAACACGTAAACCAGTCTCAATACACACGTAAACCTGTCTCAATACACACGTAAACCTGTCTCAATACACATGTAAACCAGTCTCAATACACACGTAAACCTGTCTCAATACACACGTAAACCTGTCTCAATACACACGTAAACCAGTCTCAATACACAAAAACCAAAGTAAACCAGTCTCAATAACATAAACCAGTCTCAATACACACGTAAACCGTCTCAATAACAGTAAACCGTCTCAATACACAGTACACCAGTCTCAAACAATAAACAGTCTCATACAAACGTAAACGTCTCAATACACATGTAAACCAGTCTCAATACACATATAAACCAGTCTCATTACAAACGTATATCTGTCTCAATACACATGTAAACCAGTCTCATTACACATGTAAACCCGTCTCAATACACACATAAACCTGTCTCAATACACAGGTAAACCTGTCTCAATACACAGGTAAACCTGTCTCAATACACACATAAACCTGTCTCAATACACATGTAAACCTGTCTCAATACACACGTAAACCTGTCTCAATACACATGTAAACCTGTCTCAATACACACGTAAACCTGTCTCAATACACATGTAACCCTGTCTCAATACACATGTAAACCAGTCTCAATACACATGTAAACCAGTCTCAATACACACATAAACCAGTCTCAATAAACACGTAAACCTGTCTCAATACACACACAAACCAGTCTCAATACACATGTAAACCTGTCTCAATACACACGTAAACCTGTCTCAATACACATGTAAACCAGTCTCAATACACATGTAAACCTGTCTCAATACACATGTAAACCTGTCTCAATAAACACGTAAACCTGTCTCAATAAACACGTAAACCTGTCTCAATACATAGGTAAACCAGTCTCAATAAACACATAAACCTGTCTCAATACACATGTAAACCTGTCTTAATAAACACATAAACCTGTCTCAATACACATGTAAACCAGTCTCAATAAACACATAAACCTGTCTCAATACACACGTAAACCTGTCTCATTACACACATAAACCAGTCTCAATACACATGTAAACCAGTCTCAATAAACCAGTCTTAATACACATGTAAACCAGTCTCAATACACACGTAAACCAGTCTCATTACACACGTAAACCTGTCTCAATAAACACATAAACCTGTCACAACAAACCTGTCTTAATACACACGTAAACCTGTCTCAATACACACATAAACCTGTCACAACAAACCTGTCTTAATACACACGTAAACCTGTCTCAATAAACACATAAACCTGTCTCAATAAACATGTAAACCAGTCTCAATACACATGTAAACCAGTCTCAATACACATGTAAACCTGTCTCAATACACATGTAAACCTGTCTCAATAAACACGTAAACCTGTCTCAATAAACACGTAAACCTGTCTCAATACATAGGTAAACCAGTCTCAATAAACACATAAACCTGTCTCAATACACATGTAAACCTGTCTTAATAAACACATAAACCTGTCTCAATACACATGTAAACCAGTCTCAATAAACACATAAACCTGTCTCAATACACACATAAACCTGTCTCATTACACACATAAACCAGTCTCAATACACATGTAAACCAGTCTCAATAAACCAGTCTTAATACACATGTAAACCAGTCTCAATACACAGGTAAACCTGTCTCAATACACACGTAAACCTGTCTCAATAAACACGTAAACCAGTCTCAATACACACGTAAACCAGTCTCAATACACACGTAAACCAGTCTCATTACACACATAAACCTGTCTCAATAAACACATAAACCTGTCTCAATACACACATAAACCTGTCACAATAAACCTGTCTTAATACACACGTAAACCTGTCTCAATAAACACATAAACCTGTCTCAATAAACACATAAACCAGTCTCAATACACACGTAAACCAGTCTCAATACACACGTAACCCAGTCTCAATACACAGGTAAACCTGTCTCAATACACATGTAAACCTGTCTCAATACACATGTAAACCAGTCTCAATATACATATAAATCAGTCTCATTACAAACGTAAATCTGTCTCAATACACATGTAAACCAGTCTCAATACACATGTAAACCAGTCTCAATACACACGTAAACCTGTCTCAATACACATGTAAACCTGTCTCAATACACATGTAAACCAGTCTCAATACACATATAAATCAGTCTCATTACAAACGTAAATCTGTCTCAATACACATGTAAACCAGTCTCAATACACATATAAATCAGTCTCATTACAAACGTAAATCTGTCTCAATACACATGTAAACCAGTCTCATTACACATGTAAACCCGTCTCAATACACACATAAACCAGTCTCAATACACACGTAAACCAGTCTCAATACACACGTAAACCTGTCTCAATACACAGGTAAACCTGTCTCAATACACAGGTAAACCTGTCTCAATACACACATAAACCTGTCTCAATACACATGTAAACCTGTCTCAATACACACGTAAACCTGTCTCAATACACACGTAAACCTGTCTCAATACACACGTAAACCTGTCTCAATACACATGTAACCCTGTCTCAATACACATGTAAACCAGTCTCAATACACATGTAAACCTGTCTCAATACACACGTAAACCAGTCTCAATACACATAAACCTGTCGCAATACACACATAAACCTGTCTCAATGCACATGTAAACCTGTCTCAATACACACATAAACCAGTCTCAATACACACATAAACCTGTCTCAATACACATGTAAACATGTCTCAATACACACGTACACCAGTCTCAATACACACGTAAACCAGTCTCAATACACACGTAAACCTGTCTCAATACACATGTAAACCTTTCTCAATACACAGGTAAACCAGTCTCAATACACATATAAATCAGTCTCATTACAAACGTAAATCTGTCTCAATACACATGTAAACCTGTCTCAATACACAGGTAAACCAGTCTCAATACACACGTAAACCAGTCTCAATACACACGCAAACCAGTCTCAATACACATGTAAACCTTTCTCAATACACATGCAAACCAGTCTCAATAAACACGTAAACCAGTCTCAATAAACAGTTAAACCAGTCTCAAAAAACACATGATCCTGTCTCAATACACATGTAAACCAGTCTCAATTCACATGTAAACCAGTCTCAATAAACACGTAAACCTGTCTCAATACACACACAAACCAGTCTCAATACACACGTAAACCTGTCTCAATACACACGCAAACCAGTCTCAATAAACACGTAAACCAGTCTCAATACACACATAAACCTGTCTCAATAAACACGTAAACCTGTCTCAATACACACGTAAACCTGTCTCATTACACATGTAAACCCGTCTCAATACACACGTACACCAGTCTCAATACACACGTAAACCAGTCTCAATACACACGTAAACCTGTCTCAATACACATGTAAACCTGTCTCAATACACAGGTAAACCAGTCTCAATACACATGTAACCCTGTCTCAATACACACGTAAACCTGTCTCAATAAACCAGTCTTAATACACACGTAAACCTGTCTCAATAAACACGTAAACCTGTCTCAATAAACACGTAAACCAGTCTCAATACACACGTAAACCAGTCTCAATAAACAGGTAAACCAGTCTCAATAAACACATGATCCTGTCTCAATACACATGTAAACCAGTCTCAATACACACGTAAACCAGTCTCAATAAACACGTAAACCTGTCTCAATACACAGGCAAACCAGTCTCAATACACACGTAAACCTGTCTCAATACACATGTAAACCTTTCTCAATACACATGCAAACCAGTCTCAATAAACACGTAAACCAGTCTCAATAAACAGTTAAACCAGTCTCAAAAAACACATGATCCTGTCTCAATACACATGTAAACCAGTCTCAATTCACATGTAAACCAGTCTCAATAAACACGTAAACCTGTCTCAATACACACACAAACCAGTCTCAATACACACGTAAACCTGTCTCAATACACACGCAAACCAGTCTCAATAAACACGTAAACCAGTCTCAATACACACGTAAACCTGTCTCAATAAACACGTAAACCTGTCTCAATACACACGTAAACCTGTCTCATTACACATGTAAACCCGTCTCAATACACACGTACACCAGTCTCAATACACACGTAAACCAGTCTCAATACACACGTAAACCTGTCTCAATACACATGTAAACCTGTCTCAATACACAGGTAAACCAGTCTCAATACACATGTAACCCTGTCTCAATACACACGTAAACCTGTCTCAATAAACCAGTCTTAATACACACGTAAACCTGTCTCAATAAACACGTAAACCTGTCTCAATAAACACGTAAACCAGTCTCAATACACACGTAAACCAGTCTCAATAAACAGGTAAACCAGTCTCAATAAACACATGATCCTGTCTCAATACACATGTAAACCAGTCTCAATACACACGTAAACCAGTCTCAATAAACACGTAAACCTGTCTCAATACACACGCAAACCAGTCTCAATACACACGTAAACCTGTCTCAATACAAAGCAAACCAGTCTCAATAAACACGTAAACCAGTCTCAATACACACATAAACCAGTCTCAATACACACGTAAACCTGTCTCAATACACATGTAAACCAGTCTCAATACACACGTAAACCTGTCTCAATACACATATAAATCAGTCTCATTACAAACGTAAATCTGTCTCAATACACATGTAAACCAGTCTCAATACACATATAAATCAGTATCATTACAAACGTAAATCTGTCTCAATACACATGTAAACCAGTCTCATTACACATGTAAACCCGTCTCAATACACACATAAACCAGTCTCAATACACAGGTAAACCTGTCTCAATACACAGGTAAACCTGTCTCAATACACACATAAACCTGTCTCAATACACATGTAAACCTGTCTCAATACACACGTAAACCTGTCTCAATACACACGTAAACCTGTCTCAATACACATGTAAACCTGTCTCAATACACATGTAACCCTGTCTCAATACACATGTAAACCAGTCTCAATACACATGTAAACCTGTCTCAATACACACGTAAACCAGTCTCAATACATGTAAACCTGTCTCAATACACACATAAACCTGTCTCAATGCACATGTAAACCTGTCTCAATACACACATAAACCAGTCTCAATACACACATAAACCTGTCTCAATACACATGTAAACATGTCTTAATACACAAATAAACCTGTCTCAATACACACGTAAACCAGTCTCATTACACATGTAAACCCGTCTCAATACACACGTAAACCAGTCTCAATACACACGTAAACCAGTCTCAATACACACGTAAACCTGTCTCAATACACATGTAAACCAGTCTGATTACACACGTAAACCAGTCTCAATACACAGGTAAACCAGTCTCAATACACAGCTAAACAAGTCTCAATAAAAACATAAACATGTCTCAATACACATGTAAACCAGTCTCAATACACACGTAAACCAGTCTCAATAAACACGTAAACCTGTCTCAATAAACACGTAAACCAGTCTCAATAAACAGCTAAACCAGTCTCAATAAACACATGATCCTGTCTCAATACACATGTAAACCAGTCTCAATACACATATAAACCAGTCTCAATAAACACGTAAACCTGTCTCAATACACACACAAACCAGTCTCAATACACACGTAAACCTGTCTCAATACACACGCAAACCAGTCTCAATAAACACGTAAACCAGTCTCAATACACACGTAAACCTGTCTCAATAAACACGTAAACCTGTCTCAATACACACGTAAACCTGTCTCATTACACATGTAAACCCGTCTCAATACACACGTACACCAGTCTCAATACACACGTAAACCAGTCTCAATACACACGTAAACCTGTCTCAATACACATGTAAACCTGTCTCAATACACAGGTAAACCAGTCTCAATACACATGTAACCCTGTCTCAATACACACGTAAACCTGTCTCAATAAACCAGTCTTAATACACACGTAAACCTGTCTCAATAAACACGTAAACCTGTCTCAATAAACACGTAAACCAGTCTCAATACACACGTAAACCAGTCTCAATAAACAGGTAAACCAGTCTCAATAAACACATGATCCTGTCTCAATACACATGTAAACCAGTCTCAATACACACGTAAACCAGTCTCAATAAACACGTAAACCTGTCTCAATACACACGTAAACCAGTCTCAATACAAATGCAAACCAGTCTCAATAAACACGTAAACCAGTCTCAATACACACGTAAACCAGTCTCAATACACACGTAAACCTGTCTGAATACACATGTAAACCAGTCTCAATACACACGTAAACCTGTCTCAATACACATGTAAACCTGTCTCAATACACATGTAAACCAGTCTCAATACACATATAAATCCAGTCTCATTACAAACGTAAATCTGTCTCAATACACATGTAAACCAGTCTCAATACACATGTAAACCAGTCTCAATACACACGTAAACCTGTCTCAATACACATGTAAACCTGTCTCAATACACATGTAAACCAGTCTCAATACACATTTAAATCAGTCTCATTACAAACGTAAATCTGTCTCAATACACATGTAAACCAGTCTCAATACACATATAAATCAGTCTCATTACAAACGTATATCTGTCTCAATACACATGTAAACCAGTCTCATTACACATGTAAACCCATCTCAATACACACATAAACCAGTCTCAATACACACATAAACCAGTCTCAATACACACGTAAACCTGTCTCAATACACAGGTAAACCTGTCTCAATACACAGGTAAACGTGTCTCAATACACACATAAACCTGTCTCAATACACATGTAAACCTGTCTCAATACACACGTAAACCTGTCTCAATACACATGTAAACCTGTCTCAATACACACGTAAACCTGTCTCAATACACATGTAACCCTGTCTCAATACACATGTAAACCAGTCTCAATACACATGTAAACCAGTCTCAATACACACATAAACCAGTCTCAATACATGTAAACCTGTCTCAATACACACATAAACCTGTCTCAATGCACATGTAAACCTGTCTCAATACACACATAAACCAGTCTCAATACACACATAAACCTGTCTCAATACACATGTAAACATGTCTTAATACACACATAAACCTGTCTCAATACACACGTAAACCAGTCTCATTACACATGTAAACCCGTCTCAATACACACGTAAACCAGTCTCAATACACACGTAAACCAGTCTCAATACACACGCAGACCTGTCTCAATACACATGTAAACCAGTCTCATTACACACGTAAACCAGTCTCAATACACAGGTAAACCAGTCTCAATACACAGCTAAACAAGTCTCAATAAAAACATAAACCTGTCTCAATACACATGTAAACCAGTCTCAATACACACGTAAACCAGTCTCAATAAACACGTAAACCTGTCTCAATAAACACGTAAACCTGTCTCAATACACACGTCAACCTGTCTCATTACACATGTAAACCCGTCTCAATACACACGTCAACCTGTCTCATTACACATGTAAACCCGTCTCAATACACACGTACACCAGTCTCAATACACACGTAAACCAGTCTCAATACACACGTAAACCTGTCTCAATACACATGTAAACCTGTCTCAATACACAGGTAAACCAGTCTCAATACACATGTAACCCTGTCTCAATACACACGTAAACCTGTCTCAATAAACCAGTCTTAATACACACGTAAACCTGTCTCAATAAACACGTAAACCTGTCTCAATAAACACGTAAACCAGTCTCAATACACACGTAAACCAGTCTCAATAAACAGGTAAACCAGTCTCAATAAACACATGATCCTGTCTCAATACACATGTAAACCAGTCTCAATACACACGTAAACCAGTCTCAATAAACACGTAAACCTGTCTCAATACACACGTAAACCTGTCTCAATACAAATGCAAACCAGTCTCAATAAACACGTAAACCAGTCTCAATACACACGTAAACCAGTCTCAATACACACGTAAACCTGTCTCAATACACATGTAAACCAGTCTCAATACACACGTAAACCTGTCTCAATACACATGTAAACCTGTCTCAATACACATGTAAACCAGTCTCAATACACATATAAATCAGTCTCATTACAAACGTAAATCTGTCTCAATACACATGTAAACCAGTCTCAATACACATGTAAACCAGTCTCAATACACACGTAAACCTGTCTCAATACACATGTAAACCTGTCTCAATACACATGTAAACCAGTCTCAATACACATCTAAATCAGTCTCATTACAAACGTAAATCTGTCTCAATACACATGTAAACCAGTCTCAATACACATATAAATCAGTCTCATTACAAACGTATATCTGTCTCAATACACATGTAAACCAGTCTCATTACACATGTAAACCCATCTCAATACACACATAAACCTGTCTCAATACACAGGTAAACCTGTCTCAATACACAGGTAAACCTGTCTCAATACACACATAAACCTGTCTCAATACACATGTAAACCTGTCTCAATACACACGTAAACCTGTTTCAATACACATGTAAACCTGTCTCAATACACACGTAAACCTGTCTCAATACACATGTAACCCTGACTCAATACACATGTAAACCAGTCTCAATACACATGTAAACCAGTCTCAATACACACATAAACCAGTCTCAATAAACACGTAAACCTGTCTCAATACACACACAAACCAGTCTCAATACACATGTAAACCTGTCTCAATACACACGTAAACCTGTCTCAATACACATGTAAACCAGTCTCAATACACATGTAAACCTGTCTCAATACACATGTAAACCTGTCTCAATAAACACGTAAACCTGTCTCAATAAACACGTAAACCTGTCTCAATACATAGGTAAACCAGTCTCAATAAACACATAAACCTGTCTCAATACACATGTAAACCTGTCTTAATAAACACATAAACCTGTCTCAATACACATGTAAACCAGTCTCAATAAACACATAAACCTGTCTCAATACACACGTAAACCTGTCTCATTACACACATAAACCAGTCTCAATACACATGTAAACCAGTCTCAATAAACCAGTCTTAATACACATGTAAACCAGTCTCAATACACACGTAAACCAGTCTCATTACACACGTAAACCTGTCTCAATAAACACATAAACCTGTCTCAATACACACATAAACCTGTCACAACAAACCTGTCTTAATACACACGTAAACCTGTCTCAATAAACACATAAACCTGTCTCAATAAACATGTAAACCAGTCTCAATACACATGTAAACCAGTCTCAATACACATGTAAACCTGTCTCAATACACATGTAAACCTGTCTCAATAAACACGTAAACCTGTCTCAATAAACACGTAAACCTGTCTCAATACATAGGTAAACCAGTCTCAATAAACACATAAACCTGTCTCAATACACATGTAAACCTGTCTTAATAAACACATAAACCTGTCTCAATACACATGTAAACCAGTCTCAATAAACACATAAACCTGTCTCAATACACACATAAACCTGTCTCATTACACACATAAACCAGTCTCAATACACATGTAAACCAGTCTCAATAAACCAGTCTTAATACACATGTAAACCAGTCTCAATACACAGGTAAACCTGTCTCAATACACACGTAAACCTGTCTCAATAAACACGTAAACCAGTCTCAATACACACGTAAACCAGTCTCAATACACACGTAAACCAGTCTCATTACACACATAAACCTGTCTCAATAAACACATAAACCTGTCTCAATACACACATAAACCTGTCACAATAAACCTGTCTTAATACACACGTAAACCTGTCTCAATAAACACATAAACCTGTCTCAATAAACACATAAACCAGTCTCAATACACACGTAAACCAGTCTCAATACACACGTAACCCAGTCTCAATACACAGGTAAACCTGTCTCAATACACATGTAAACCTGTCTCAATACACATGTAAACCAGTCTCAATATACATATAAATCAGTCTCATTACAAACGTAAATCTGTCTCAATACACATGTAAACCAGTCTCAATACACATGTAAACCAGTCTCAATACACACGTAAACCTGTCTCAATACACATGTAAACCTGTCTCAATACACATGTAAATCAGTCTCAATACACATATAAATCAGTCTCATTACAAACGTAAATCTGTCTCAATACACATGTAAACCAGTCTCAATACACATATAAATCAGTCTCATTACAAACGTAAATCTGTCTCAATACACATGTAAACCAGTCTCATTACACATGTAAACCCGTCTCAATACACACATAAACCAGTCTCAATACACACGTAAACCAGTCTCAATACACACGTAAACCTGTCTCAATACACAGGTAAACCTGTCTCAATACACAGGTAAACCTGTCTCAATACACAGGTAAACCTGTCTCAATACACACATAAACCTGTCTCAATACACATGTAAACCTGTCTCAATACACACGTAAACCTGTCTCAATACACACGTAAACCTGTCTCAATACACACGTAAACCTGTCTCAATACACATGTAACCCTGTCTCAATACACATGTAAACCAGTCTCAATACACATGTAAACCTGTCTCAATACACACGTAGACCAGTCTCAATACACATAAACCTGTCGCAATACACACATAAACCTGTCTCAATGCACATGTACACCTGTCTCAATACACACATAAACCAGTCTCAATACACACATAAACCTGTCTCAATACACATGTAAACATGTCTCAATACACACGTACACCAGTCTCAATACACACGTAAACCAGTCTCAATACACACGTAAACCTGTCTCAATACACATGTAAACCTTTCTCAATACACAGGTAAACCAGTCTCAATACACATATAAATCAGTCTCATTACAAACGTAAATCTGTCTCAATACACATGTAAACCTGTCTCAATACACAGGTAAACCAGTCTCAATACACACGTAAACCAGTCTCAATACACACGCAAACCAGTCTCAATACACATGTAAACCTTTCTCAATACACATGCAAACCAGTCTCAATAAACACGTAAACCAGTCTCAATAAACAGTTAAACCAGTCTCAAAAAACACATGATCCTGTCTCAATACACATGTAAACCAGTCTCAATTCACATGTAAACCAGTCTCAATAAACACGT
>JABXNX010001028.1:0-13892 GCA_014843695.1 Archivesica marissinica
GTAGTCAGACAGAAATAGTACACCAGTCTATCAGGGTAACCAGTCTGTCAGTGTACATGTAGTTAGATAGAAATAGTACACCAGTCGATCAAGGTAACCAGTCTGTCAATGTACATGTAGTCAGATAGAAATAGTACACCAGTATATCAGGGTAACCAGTATGTCAATGTACATGTAGTCAGATAGAAATAGTACACCAGTCTACCAGGGTAACCAGTCTGTCAATGTACATGTATTCAGACGGAAATAGTACACCAGTCTATCAGGGTAACCAGTCTGTCAATGTACATGTAGTCAGACAGAAATAGTACACAAGTCTATCAGGGTAACCAGTCTGTCAATATACATTTAATCTGATAGAAATAGTACACCAGTCTATCAGGGTAACCAGTCTGTCAATGTACATGTAGTCAGACAGAAATAGTACACCAGTCTACCAGGGTAAGACAGAAATAGTACACCAGTCGATCAAGTTAACTAGTCTGTCAATGTACATGTAGTTAGATAGAAATATTACACCAGTCGATCAAGGTAACCAGTCTGTCAATGTACATGTAGTCAGACAGAAATAGTACAACAGTCTATCAGGGTAACCAGTCTGGCAATGTACATGTAATCAGATATAAATAGTACACCAGTCTATCAGGGTAACCGGTCTGTCAATGTACATTTAGTCAGACAGAAATAGTACACCATTCTATCAGGGTAACCAGTCTGGCAATGTACATGTAATCAGATAGAAATAGTACACCAGTCTATCAGGATAACCAGTCTGTCAATGTTCATGTAGTCAGACAGAAATAGTACACCAATCTATCAGGGTAACCAGTCTGTCAATGTATATGTAATCAGATAGAAATAGTACACCCGTATATAAGGGTAACCAGTATGTCAATGTACATGTAGTCAGATAGCAATAGTACACCAGTCGATCAAGGTAACCAGTCTGTCAATATACATTTAATCTGACAGAAATAGTACACCAATCTATCAGGGTAACCAGTCTGTCAATGTACATGTAGTCAGATAGAAATAGTACACCAGTATATCAGGGTAACCAGTATGTCAATGTACATGTAGTCAGATAGAAATAGTACACCAGTCTACCAGGGTAACCAGTTTGTCAATGTACATGTATTCAGACAGAAATAGTACACCAGTCTATCAGGGTAACCAGTCTGTCAATGTACATGTAGTCAGACAGAAATAGTACACCAGTCTATCAGGGTAACCAGTCTGTCAATATACATTTAATCTGATAGAAATAGTACACCAGTCTATCAGGGTAACCAGTCTGTCAATGTACATGTAGTCAGACAGAAATAGTACACCAGTCTATCAGGGTAAGACAGAAATAGTACACCAGTCTGTCAGGGTAACCAGTCTATCAATGTACATGTAGTCGGACAGAAATAGTACACCAGTCTATCAGGGTAACCAGTATGTCAATGTACATGTAGTCAGATAGCAATAGTACACCAGTCGATCAAGGTAACCAGTCTGTCAATGTACATGTAGTCAGACAGAAATAGTACACCAGTCTATCAGGGTAACCAGTCTGTCAGTGTACATGTAGTTAGATAGAAATAGTACACCAGTCGATCAAGGTAACCAGTCTGTCAATGTACATGTAGTCAGACAGAAATAGTACACCAGTCTATCAGGGTAACCAGTCTGTCAATGTACTTGTAATCAGACAGAAATAGTTCACCAGACTTTCAGGGTAACCAATCTGTCAATGTATTTGTAATCAGACAGAAATAGTACACCAGTCGATCAAGGTAACCAGTCTGTCAATGTACATGTAGTTAGATAGAAATAGTACAACAGTCGATCACGGTAACCATTCTGTCAATGTACCTGTACTCAGACAGAAATAGTACACCAGTCTATCAGGGTAACCAGTCTGTCAATGTACATGTATTCAGACAGAAATAGTACACCAGTCTATCAGGGTAACCAGTCTGTCAATGTACATGTAGTCAGACAGAAATAGTACAACAGTCTATCAGGGTAACCAGTCTGTCAATGTACATGTAATCAGATAGAACTAGTACACCAGTCTATCAGGGTAACCAGTCTGTCAATGTACATGTAGTTAGAGAGAAATAGTACACCTGTCTACCAGGGTAACCAGTCTGTCAATGTACATGTAATCAGATAGAACTAGTACACCAGTCTATCAGGGTAACCAGTCTGTCAATGTACAGGTAGCTATATAGAAATAGTACACCAGTCTATCAGGGTAACCAGTCTGGCAATGTACAGGTAGTCAGACAGAAATAGTACACCAGTCTATCAGGGTAACCAGTCTGTCAATATACATTTAATCTGATAGAAATAGTACACCAGTCTATCAGTGTAACCAGTCTGTCAATGTACATGTAGTCAGACAGAAATAGTACACCAGTCTATCAGGGTAACCAGTCTGGCAATATACATGTAATCAGATAGAAATAGTACACCAGACTATCAGGGTAACCATTCTGTCAATATACATTTAATCTGATAGAAATAGTACACCAGTCTATCAGGGTAACCAGTCTGTCAATGTACATGTAGTCAGACAGAAATAGTACACCAGTCTATCAGGGTAACCAGTCTGTCAATGTACATGTAATCAGATATAAATAGTACACCAGTCTATCAGGGTAACCAGTCTGTCAATGTACATGTAATCAGATAGAAATAGTACACCAGTCTATCAGGGTAACCAGTCTGTCAATGTACATGTACTCAGATAGAAATAGTACACCATTCTATCAGGGTAACCAGTATGTCAATGTACCTGTAATAAAATAGAAATAGTACACCAATCTATCAGGGTAACCAGTCTGTCAATGTACATGTAGTCAGACAGAAATAGTACACCAGTCTATCAGTGTAACCAGTCTGTCAATGTACATGTAATCAGATAGAAATAGTACACCAGTCTATCAGGGTAACCAGTCTGTCAATGTACATGTAATCAGATAGAAATAGTACACCAGTCTATCAGGGTAACCAGTCTGTCAATGTACATGTAGTCAGATAGAAATAGTACACCAGTCTATCAGGGTAACCAGTCTGTCAATGTACATGTAATCAGATAGAAATAGTACACCAGTCGATCAAGGTAACCAGTCTGTCAATGTACCTGTAATCAGATAGAAATAGTACACCAGTCTATCAGGGTAACCAGTCTGTCAATGTACATGTAATCAGATAGAAATAGTACACCAGTCTATCAGGGTAACCAGTCTGTCAATGTACATGTAATCAGATAGAAATAGTACACCAGTCTATCAGGGTAACCAGTCTGTCAATGTACATGTAATCAGACAGAAATAGTACACCAGTCTATCAGGGTAACCAGTCTGTCAATGTACATGTAGTCAGATAGAAATAGTACACCAGTCTATCAGGGTAACCAGTCTGTCAATGTACATGTAATCAGATAGAAATAGTACACCAGTCTATCAGGGTAACCAGTCTGTCAATGTACCTGTATCAGATAGAAATAGTACACCAGTCTATCAGGGTAACCAGTCTGTCAATGTACATGTAGTCAGACAGAAATAGTACACCAGTCTATCAGGGTAACCAGTCTGTCAATGTACATGTAGTCAGACATAAATAGTACACCAGTCTATCAGGGTAACCAGTCTGTCAATGTACCTGTAATCAGACAGAAATAGTACACCAGTCTATCAGGGTAACCAGTCTGTCAATGTACATGTAGTCAGATAGAAATAGTACACCAGTCTATCAGGGAAACCAGTCTCTCAATATACATTTAATCAGATATAAATAGTACACCAGTATATCAGGGTAACCAATCTATCAATGTACATGTAGTCAGACAGAAATAGTACACCAGTCTATCAGGGTAACCAGTCTGTCAATGTACTGTAATCAGAAGAAATAGTACACCAGTTATCAGGGTAACCAATCTGTCAATGTACATGTAGTCAGATAGAAATAGTACACCAGTCTATCAGGGTAACCAGTCTGTCAATGTACATGTAGTCAGATAGAAATAGCACACCAATCTATCAGGGTAACAAGTCTGTCAATGTACATGTAATCAGACAGAAATAGTACACCAGTCTATCAGGGTAACCAGTCTGTCAATGTACATGTAATCAGATAGAAATAGTACACCAGTCGATCAAGGTAACCAGTCTGTCAATGTACCTATAATCAGATAGAAATAGTACACCAATCTATCAGGGTAACCAGTCTGTCAATGTACATGTAGTCAGATAGAAATAGTACACCAGTCTATCAGGGAAACCAGACTCTCAATATACATTTAATCAGATATAAATAGTACACCAGTATATCAGGGCAACCAATCTATCAATGTACATGTAGTCAGACAGAAATAGTACACCAGTCTATCAGGGTAACCAGTCTGTCAATGTACTTGTAATCAGACAGAAATAGTACACCAGTCTATCAGGGTAACCAATCTGTCAATGTACATGTAGTCAGATAGAAATAGTACACCAGTCTATCAGGGTAACCAGTCTGTCAATGTACATGTAGTCAGATAGAAATAGCACACCAATCTATCAGGGTAACAAGTCTGTCAATGTACATGTAATCAGACAGAAATAGTACACCAGTCGATCAAGGTAACCAGTCTGTCAATGTACCTATAATCAGATAGAAATAGTACACCAATCTATCAGGTTGACCAGTCTGTCAATGTACATGTAGTCAGACAGAAATAGTACACCAGTCTACCAGGGTAACCAGTTTGTCAGTGTACATGTAGCTAGATAGAAATAGTACACCAGTCGATCAAGGTAACCAGTCTGTCAATGTACATGTAGTCAGACAGAAATAGTACACCAGTCTTTCAGGGTAACCAGTCTGTCAATGTACTTGTAATCAGACAGAAATAGTACACCAGTCGATCAAGGTAACCAGTCTGTCAATGTACATGTAGTTAGATAGAAATAGTACAACAGTCGATCAAGGTAACCATTCTGTCAATGTACCTGTACTCAGACAGAAATAGTACACCAGTCTATCAGGGTAACCAGTCTGTCAATGTACATGTATTTAGACAGAAATAGTACACCAGTCTATCAGGGTAACCAGTCTGTCAATGTACATGTAATCAGATAGAAATAGTACACCAGTCTATCAGGGTAACCAGTCTGTCAATGTACATGTATTCAGACAGAAATAGTACACATGTCTACCAGGGTAACCAGTCTGTCAATGTACATGTAATCAGATAGAAATAGTACACCAGTCTATCAGGGTAACCAGTCTGTCAATGTACATGTAGTCAGATAGAAATAGTACACCAGTCTATCAGGGTAACCAGTCTGTCAATGTACATGTACTCAGATAGAAATAGTACACCAGTCTATCAGGGTAACCAGTCTGTCAATGTACATGTAGTCAGACAGAAATAGTACACCAGTCTATCAGGGTAACCAGTCTGTCAATGTACATGTAATCAGATAGAAATAGTACACCAGTCTATCAGGGTAACCAGTCTGTCAATGTACATGTAGTCAGACAGAAATAGTACACCAGTCTATCAGGGTAACCAGTCTGTCAATGTACATGTAATCAGATAGAAATAGTACACCAGTCTATCAGGGTAACCAGTCTGTCAATGTACATGTAGTCAGATAGAAATAGTACACCAGTCTATCAGGGTAACCAGTCTGTCAATGTACATGTAATCAGATAGAAATAGTACACCAGTCTATCAGGGTAACCAGTCTGTCAATGTACATGTAGTCAGACAGAAATAGTACACCAGTCTATCAGGGTAACCAGTCTGTCAATGTACATGTAGTCAGATAGAAATAGTACACCAGTCTATCAGGGTAACCAGTCTGTCAATGTACATGTAATCTGATAGAAATAGTACACCAGTCTATCAGGGTAACCAGTCTGTCAATGTACATGTAGTCAGATAGAAATAGTACACCAGTATATCAGGGTAACCAGTATGTCAATGTACATGTAGTCAGATAGAAATAGTACACCAGTCTACCAGGGTAACCAGTCTGTCAATGTACATGTATTCAGACAGAAATAGTACACCAGTCTATCAGGGTAACCAGTCTGTCAATGTACATGTAGTCAGACAGAAATAGTACACCAGTCTATCAGGGTAACCAGTCTGTCAATATACATTTAATCTGATAGAAATAGTACACCAGTCTATCAGGGTAACCAGTCTGTCAATGTACATGTAGTCAGACAGAAATAGTACACCAGTCTATCAGGGTAAGACAGAAATAGTACACCAGTCTGTCAGGGTAACCAGTCTATCAATGTACATGTAGTCGGACAGAAATAGTACACCAGTCTATCAGGGTAACCAGTATGTCAATGTACATGTAGTCAGATAGCAATAGTACACCAGTCGATCAAGGTAACCAGTCTGTCAATGTACATGTAGTCAGACAGAAATAGTACACCAGTCTATCAGGGTAACCAGTCTGTCAGTGTACATGTAGTTAGATAGAAATAGTACACCAGTCGATCAAGGTAACCAGTCTGTCAATGTACATGTAGTCAGATAGAAATAGTACACCAGTATATCAGGGTAACCAGTATGTCAATGTACATGTAGTCAGATAGAAATAGTACACCAGTCTACCAGGGTAACCAGTCTGTCAATGTACATGTATTCAGACAGAAATAGTACACCAGTCTATCAGGGTAACCAGTCTGTCAATGTACATGTAGTCAGACAGAAATAGTACACCAGTCTATCAGGGTAACCAGTCTGTCAATATACATTTAATCTGATAGAAATAGTACACCAGTCTATCAGGGTAACCAGTCTGTCAATGTACATGTAGTCAGACAGAAATAGTACACCAGTCTATCAGGGTAAGACAGAAATAGTACACCAGTCGATCAAGTTAACCAGTCTGTCAATGTACATGTAGTTAGATAGAAATATTACACCAGTCGATCAAGGTAACCAGTCTGTCAATGTACATGTAGTCAGACAGAAATAGTACACCAGTCTATCAGGGTAACCAGTCTGTCAATGTACATGTAGTCAGACAGAAATAGTACAACAGTCTATCAGGGTAACCAGTCTGGCAATGTACATGTAATCAGATATAAATAGTACACCAGTCTATCAGGGTAACCAGTCTGTCAATGTACATTTAGTCAGACAGAAATAGTACACCATTCTATCAGGGTAACCAGTCTGGCAATGTACATGTAATCAGATAGAAATAGTACACCAGTCTATCAGGATAACCAGTCTGTCAATGTTCATGTAGTCAGACAGAAATAGTACACCAATCTATCAGGGTAACCAGTCTGTCAATGTATATGTAATCAGATAGAAATAGTACACCCGTATATAAGGGTAACCAGTCTGTCAATGTACATGTAGTCAGATAGCAATAGTACACCAGTCGATCAAGGTAACCAGTCTGTCAATATACATTTAATCTGACAGAAATAGTACACCAATCTATCAGGGTAACCAGTCTGTCAATGTACATGTAGTCAGATAGAAATAGTACACCAGTATATCAGGGTAACCAGTATGTCAATGTACATGTAGTCAGATAGAAATAGTACACCAGTCTACCAGGGTAACCAGTCTGTCAATGTACATGTATTCAGACAGAAATAGTACACCAGTCTATCAGGGTAACCAGTCTGTCAATGTACATGTAGTCAGACAGAAATAGTACACCAGTCTATCAGGGTAACCAGTCTGTCAATATACATTTAATCTGATAGAAATAGTACACCAGTCTATCAGGGTAACCAGTCTGTCAATGTACATGTAGTCAGACAGAAATAGTACACCAGTCTATCAGGGTAAGACAGAAATAGTACACCAGTCTGTCAGGGTAACCAGTCTATCAATGTACATGTAGTCGGACAGAAATAGTACACCAGTCTATCAGGGTAACCAGTATGTCAATGTACATGTAGTCAGATAGCAATAGTACACCAGTCGATCAAGGTAACCAGTCTGTCAATGTACATGTAGTCAGACAGAAATAGTACACCAGTCTATCAGGGTAACCAGTCTGTCAGTGTACATGTAGTTAGATAGAAATAGTACACCAGTCGATCAAGGTAACCAGTCTGTCAATGTACATGTAGTCAGACAGAAATAATACACCAGTCTATCAGGGTAACCAGTCTGTCAATGTACTTGTAATCAGACAGAAATAGTTCACCAGACTTTCAGGGTAACCAGTATGTCAATGTATTTGTAATCAGACAGAAATAGTACACCAGTCCATCAAGGTAACCAGTCTGTCAATGTACATGTAGTTAGATAGAAATAGTACACCAGTCTATCAGGGTAACCAGTCTGTCAATGTACATGTATTCAGACAGAAATAGTACAACAGTCTATCAGGGTAACCAGTCTGTCAATGTACATGTAATCAGATAGAACTAGTACACCAGTCTATCAGGGTAACCAGTCTGTCAATGTACATGTAGTTAGAGAGAAATAGTACACCTGTCTACCAGGGTAACCAGTCTGTCAATGTACATGTAATCAGATAGAACTAGTACACCAGTCTATCAGGGTAACCAGTCTGTCAATGTACAGGTAGTTATATAGAAATAGTACACCAGTCTATCAGGGTAACCAGTCTGGCAATGTACAGGTAGTCAGACAGAAATAGTACACCAGTCTATCAGGGTAACCAGTCTGTCAATATACATTTAATCTGATAGAAATAGTACACCAGTCTATCAGTGTAACCAGTCTGTCAATGTACATGTAGTCAGACAGAAATAGTACACCAGTCTATCAGGGTAACCAGTCTGGCAATATACATGTAATCAGATAGAAATAGTACACCAGTCTATCAGGGTAACCAGTCTGTCAATATACATTTAATCTGATAGAAATAGTACACCAGTCTATCAGGGTAACCAGTCTGTCAATGTACATGTAGTCAGACAGAAATAGTACACCAGTCTATCAGGGTAACCAGTCTGTCAATGTACATGTAATCAGATATAAATAGTACACCAGTCTATCAGGGTAACCAGTCTGTCAATGTACATGTAATCAGATAGAAATAGTACACCAGTCTATCAGGGTAACCAGTCTGTCAATGTACATGTACTCAGATAGAAATAGTACACCATTCTATCAGGGTAACCAGTATGTCAATGTACCTGTAATCAAATAGAAATAGTACACCAATCTATCAGGGTAACCAGTCTGTCAATGTACATGTAGTCAGACAGAAATAGTACACCAGTCTATCAGTGTAACCAGTCTGGCAATGTACATGTAATCAGATAGAAATAGTACACCAGTCTATCAGGGTAACCAGTCTGTCAATGTACATGTAATCAGATAGAAATAGTACACCAGTCTATCAGGGTAACCAGTCTGTCAATGTACATGTAATCAGATAGAAATAGTACACCAGTCTATCAGGGTAACCAGTCTGTCAATGTACATGTAGTCAGATAGAAATAGTACACCAGTCTATCAGGGTAACCAGTCTGTCAATGTACTTGTAATCAGACAGAAATAGTACACCAGTCGATCAACGTAACCAGTCTGTCAATGTACCTGTAATCAGATAGAAATAGTACACCAGTCTATCAGGGTAACCAGTCTGTCAATGTACATGTAATCAGATAGAAATAGTATACCAGTCTATCAGGGTAACCAGTCTGTCAATGTACATGTACTCAGATAGAAATAGTACACCATTCTATCAGGGTAACCAGTATGTCAATGTACATGTAGTCAGACAGAAATAGTACACCAGTCTATCAGGGTAACCAGTCTGTCAATGTACATGTAATCAGATAGAAATAGTACACCAGTCGATCAAGGTAACCAGTCTGTCAATGTACCTGTAATCAGATAGAAATAGTACACCAATCTATCAGGTTGACCAGTCTGTCAATGTACATGTAGTCAGACAGAAATAGTACACCAGTCTATCAGGGTAACCAGTCTGTCAATGTACATGTAGTCAGACATAAATAGTACACCAGTCTATCAGGGTAACCAGTCTGTCAATGTACCTGTAATCAGACAGAAATAGTACACCAGTCTATCAGGGTAACCAGTCTGTCAATGTACATGTAGTCAGATAGAAATAGTACACCAGTCTATCAGGGAAACCAGTCTCTCAATATACATTTAATCAGATATAAATAGTACACCAGTATATCAGGGTAACCAATCTATCAATGTACATGTAGTCAGACAGAAATAGTACACCAGTCTATCAGGGTAACCAGTCTGTCAATGTACTTGTAATCAGACAGAAATAGTACACCAGTCTATCAGGGTAACCAATCTGTCAATGTACATGTAGTCAGATAGAAATAGTACACCAGTCTATCAGGGTAACCAGTCTGTCAATGTACATGTAGTCAGATAGAAATAGCACACCAATCTATCAGGGTAACAAGTCTGTCAATGTACATGTAATCAGACAGAAATAGTACACCAGTCTATCAGGGTAACCAGTCTGTCAATGTACATGTAATCAGATAGAAATAGTACACCAATCTATCAGGGTAACCAGTCTGTCAATGTACATGTAGTCAGACAGAAATAGTACACCAGTCTATCAGGGTAACCAGTTGTCATGTACATGTAGAGATAGAAATAGTACACCAGTCGATCAAGGTAACCAGTCTGTCAATGTACATGTAGTCAGACAGAAATAGTACACCAGTCTATCAGGGTAACCAGTTTGTCATGTACATGTAGCTAGATAGAAATAGTACACCAGTCGATCAAGGTAACCAGTCTGTCAATGTACATGTAGTCAGACAGAAATAGTACACCAGTCTATCAGGGTAACCAGTTTGTCAGTGTACATGTAGCTAGATAGAAATAGTACACCAGTCGATCAAGGTAACCAGTCTGTCAATGTACATGTAGTCAGACAGAAATAGTACACCAGTCTATCAGGGTAACCAGTCTGTCAATGTACTTGTAATCAGACAGAAATAGTACACCAGTCGATCAAGGTAACCAGTCTGTCAATGTACATGTAGTTAGATAGAAATAGTACAACAGTCGATCAAGGTAACCATTCTGTCAATGTACCTGTACTCAGACAGAAATAGTACACCAGTCTATCAGGGTAACCAGTCTGTCAATGTACATGTATTTAGACAGAAATAGTACACCAGTCTATCAGGGTAACCAGTCTGTCAATGTACATGTAATCAGATAGAACTAGTACACCAGTCTATCAGGGTAACCAGTCTGTCAATGTACATGTATTCAGACAGAAATAGTACACATGTCTACCAGGGTAACCAGTCTGTCAATGTACATGTAATCAGATAGAACTAGTACACCAGTCTATCAGGGTAACCAGTCTGTCAATGTACATGTAGTTAGATAGAAATAGTACACCAGTCTATCAGGGTAACCATTCTGTCAATGTACCTGTACTCAGACAGAAATAGTACACCAGTCTATCAGGGTAACCAGTCTGTCAATGTACATGTATTCAGACAGAAATAGTACACCAGTCTATCAGGGTAACCAGTCTGTCAATGTACATGTAATCAGACAGAAATAGTACACCAGTCTATCAGGGTAACCAGTCTGGCAATGTACATGTAGTCAGACAGAAATTGTACACCAGTCTATCAGAGTAACCAGTCTGTCAATATACATTTAATCTGATAGAAATAGTACACCAGTCTATCAGGGTAACCAGTCTGTCAATGTACATGTAGTCAGACAGAAATAGTACACCAGTCTATCAGGGTAACCAGTCTGTCAATGTACATGTAATCAGATAGAAATAGTACACCAGTCTATCAGGGTAACCAGTCTGTCAATGTACATGTACTCAGATAGAAATAGTACACCAGTCTATCAGGGTAACCAGTCTGTCAATGTACATGTAATCAGATATAAATAGTACACCAGTCTATCAGGGTAACCAGTCTGTCAATGTACATGTAATCAGATAGAAATAGTACACCAGTCTATCAGGGTAACCAGTCTGTCAATGTACATGTACTCAGATAGAAATAGTACACCATTCTATCAGGGTAACCAGTATGTCAATGTACCTGTAATCAAATAGAAATAGTACACCAATCTATCAGGGTAACCAGTCTGTCAATGTACATGTAGTCAGACAGAAATAGTACACCAGTCTATCAGTGTAACCAGTCTGGCAATGTACATGTAATCAGATAGAAATAGTACACCAGTCTATCAGGGTAACCAGTCTGTCAATGTACATGTAATCAGATAGAAATAGTACACCAGTCTATCAGGGTAACCAGTCTGTCAATGTACATGTAGTCAGATAGAAATAGTACACCAGTCTATCAGGGTAACCAGTCTGTCAATGTACTTGTAATCAGACAGAAATTGTACACCAGTCGATCAAGGTAACCAGTCTGTCAATGTACCTGTAATCAGATAGAAATAGTACACCAGTCTATCAGGGTAACCAGTCTGTCAATGTACATGTAATCAGATAGAAATAGTACACCAGTCTATCAGGGTAACCAGTCTGTCAATGTACATGTACTCAGATAGAAATAGTACACCAGTCTATCAGGGTAACCAGTCTGTCAATGTACATGTAGTCAGACAGAAATAGTACACCAGTCTATCAGGGTAACCAGTCTGTCAATGTACATGTAATCAGATAGAAATAGTACACCAGTCGATCAAGGTAACCAGTCTGTCAATGTACCTGTAATCAGATAGAAATAGTACACCAGTCTATCAGGGTAACCAGTCTGTCAATGTACATGTAGTCAGACAGAAATAGTACACCAGTCTATCAGGGTAACCAGTCTGTCAATGTACATGTAGTCAGACAGAAATAGTACACCAGTCTATCAGGGTAACCAGTCTGTCAATGTACATGTAGTCAGACAGAAATAGTACACCAGTCTATCAGGGTAACCAGTCTGTCAATGTACTGTATCAGACAGAAATAGTACACCAGTCTATCAGGGTAACCAGTCTGTCAATGTACATGTAGTCAGACAGAAATAGTACACCAGTCTATCAGGGTAACCAGTCTGTCAATGTACATGTAATCAGATAGAAATAGTACACCAGTCTATCAGGGTAACCAGTCTGTCAATGTACATGTAGTCAGACAGAAATAGTACACCAGTCTATCAGGGTAACCAGTCTGTCAATGTACATGTAATCAGATAGAAATAGTACACCAGTCTATCAGGGTAACCAGTCTGTCAATGTACATGTAGTCAGATAGAAATAGTACACCAGTCTATCAGGGTAACCAGTCTGTCAATGTACATGTAATCAGACAGAAATAGTACACCAGTCTATCAGGGTAACCAGTCTGTCAATGTACATGTAATCAGATAGAAATAGTACACCAGTCTATCAGGGTAACCAGTCTGTCAATGTACATGTAATCAGATAGAAATAGTACACCAGTCTATCAGGGTAACCAGTCTGTCAATGTACATGTAGTCAGACAGAAATAGTACACCAGTCTATCAGGGTAACCAGTCTGTCAATGTACATGTAATCAGATAGAAATAGTACACCAGTCTATCAGGGTAACCAGTCTGTCAATGTACATGTAGTCAGACAGAAATAGTACACCAGTCTATCAGGGTAACCAGTCTGTCAATGTACATGTAATCAGATAGAAATAGTACACCAGTCTATCAGGGTAACCAGTCTGTCAATGTACATGTAATCAGATAGAAATAGTACACCAGTCTATCAGGGTAACCAGTCTGTCAATGTACATGTAATCAGATAGAAATAGTACACCAGTCTATCAGGGTAACCAGTCTGTCAATGTACATGTAGTCAGATAGAAATAGTACACCAGTCTATCAGGGTAACCAGTCTGTCAATGTACATGTAATCAGATAGAAATAGTACACCAGTCTATCAGGGTAACCAGTATGTCAATGTA
>JABXNX010001029.1:0-13892 GCA_014843695.1 Archivesica marissinica
AAAAAAAAAAAAAAAAAAAAAAAACAACCATCGTAAACAAAACAATTTCCCTGACCTATAGTCTGTTTCAAATCAATTATAATACATTCAAACAAACAAGTAAATGAAAGAAAATAATAGAATTTCCCACTCTTTTCCCATCTCCAAACTTGACTCTTTTCTCCACTGTAGTTTATACAAATTTGAGCTCGATTGCGAAATAAGTTCTTTCAAACTTATATTAATCACTCTCGAGACCTCATTCCTGATGGAATCCATCGCCATGAAGGAGAGAAGAGGCAATGTGGAATTTAAATGCATTGCCTAAGGGCACACTCGTAACGGCTCCAGCGGGGCTCGAACTCCGAACCTTTCGCACCTGAAGCGAACGCGCATCCACTGGGCTATCACGACTTCCACTGTACTCTTTATTATTTATATATCAACCCGTGTCACAACATCTGTTAACTAATTACATGTATACTCATATGTCATGTAAATGATCTGAGTTAATAAAGAATAATTGAATTTAATTGAATAAAACAAATGGGTACACTACATGGAAGTAGATTTTAGTTTGGTGTGTTCCACCTAACGCTGTATCCTAGTATGGAATATGCATTGCATACTGTTCTGTACATGACTTGGTTGATCTGAACAATCGACTAAAAGATACAGATACAGTCTTTTTCTCAATATGTTGTCAATTTTAAAATACACTAGTATCAGGTTTATTTTTCAGTTTTTGTTGTAAATAGTACCTATTGATATGTTGTACTGAAATACAGTATATCACATATATAAATCTCACTGTAATTAGGATTGCATTTAGTAATGTTTTAAGATTTCGAGTAAGTAAAATTATATACTATAGTTCATCCCTATAGTGTATGCCAATGATTATCACCTACGTTTGTTGTCATAATTTTATACTTATGTTGTAGAATGTAATATTGCTATGTCACTAAAAACTGTATAGTTTATGTGAATACAAAATGTTCGTTCGTTCATTATTTACATAAATAAAAGGAGCATCTCTTTTTTAAAAACTTAATTCAATCACCACTATGCCGCTGTGGATCTAATGAAAACAGCTACCACATTTTCTTTGAATGTACATACTATTCTAATATTCGAATTGATTTCCTACACAATGTGCTAAGATTATGCCCTACTGCTAATCTACATACTATCCTACATGGCGAGGAGACCCTGACAGATGACATTAACAAAATAATATTTGAATATGTCCATAAGTAAAGTATTTAATTGGCCCATTGACCCTAATTGTGTTCTCCGTTAATTGATATGTGGGCTACTGGAGACAGACGGGTCTGTAGTCCAGTTGGTAACACGCTGGACTGGTAATCTAGGAATCGCAGGTTAGATCCCCGTATGACCCTACTAAAATTAACAGTCTTTCAGATGGGAACTTAGACCGAGGCCTCATGTCGGTGCTTTACACTGTGCACGTAATAGAACCATAGGAGACTCTTGAATTGGTCTCTGTCTGTATCATTGCACTATCCTTCAAAACTCGAAAATGACTAATGTCCTCATATGGGCGACGAGAAATATATGCAAAAAACACACACAAGCACACACAATCACAATGAACATGATACATACTTGTGCTTTATATATATACCTCCAAGTAATTCCATCTATTTTAATATGCACGAAACAGGATTTTTGAGGTATATGAATATTCTCAAATTGACCGTGTTTCGGTGAACGGTGATCTCAATGCAGCTGTGGAAATACATCGGATGCTTTGGAAGAAAGGAACCATTTTGATCGCTATATAAACTATAGAAAAGGATGAATCTAGTGATGTATACTTTACGTAAATATTCCCGTTAGAAAATATATGGGTGGGGTTGTTAACTCTTCCGGTAATAAATTAATTGATATATGTCTTAGCACCGATTTAACAATTGTTAACGGACGCATGGGTACAGATACCGGCAGTGGTGTGTTCACCTATGTATGTAAATATAAATATTTTATTAAATACAGGTAACAGTTTGATAGATTATGTGTTAATGTCGTACGATTTATTTCCCCTTATTCATAATTTTATTGTTCATGACTTGTATACATTTTCACAGCATAAGCCTATTCAATTGTACTTATGTATAAATAATATACCTTTGCCATGTCGAAACCAACGCATTACTATATAGCAATTAAAATGAGACAGTGATAATGTAAACATCTATAGAAACTAATAGAAGGTGAAATTGGGAATATTGATAATATTGTAAATAGTGTTTTGACTGCCGATGTTGAGTTAAATTCCGGAATAGAACGATTATCTGGGTCGGATGTTATAAAACTGTTCTCAAATCTCAAACTCAAACTCAAGTGATATGATTGGTTGAATCTGATATTTACACCTAACTGAACCAATCAGAAGCTTGAGACCGAGTCTGAGATTGGAGAACAGTTTTATAACCTCCAGGCCTGGTATTTTGTATAGCAACGCATTTAGCATTTTTGGTGAATCGAAAATAATCACTCGTTCAATGAGTGTATATAAAAGCAAATTTAAAAGCCCGTGGTTTAACCAGGATATGTAGTCCAGTGGTAACACGCTGGACTGGTAATACAGGGATCGCAGGTTCGATCCCCCGTATGACCCTAATAAAATTAACAGTCTTTCAGATGGGACATTAAACCGAGGTCTCGTGTCGGTGCTTTACACCGTGCACGTAAAATAGACTAGACCAATGTTCTGAAAATGGCCCTAGATAAAGTGCTAGGGGCAAATCGTAGTACAATTGGTAAACGAGCGGTTTTATTATAATTTGGGTATGCCGAATTCGATGCAGGTGTTTACCAAGCCGAAATATGTGTCCTTGACCTTCAAACGGTCAATTCAAAATGGTGACCCATTTTTTACATATATTTTAATAGCAAAAAAACAATAACAGTCCTGTATCTTATTCACATTGGTACAAATATGTAGTTGTTCAATAATTTAGTTACCACATATATATTGTATGCTATTTTAAGTTTGTAATTTCAACCTCAAAGGTCAAGGCCAACAGCGAAATTGAAGGTCAAATGATGACGATTGCAATAATGTTGAAGTTAATCGCAGTAAAGTACTGAGTGTAGCTCAAGATCTAGTGTATGGTGTGAGTGGGGGTAAGAAATGAACTCCAAAACACATCGGCCTGGGAAGTACATTACTTCAGGCAACTCGCTCGAAACACCTGGTGCAATTATTTCATAATGCAGGTCACTCCCTGAGCTACAATCAGGTTTTACAGGTTAATATGACACTTGCTGAAAGCACACTCAAGTCCCTTGATCATGATACTGGTGTTGTGATCCCTACTAACCTTACAAGAAACCAGTTCATTCACTACACAGCTGACAATATAGACATTCTTGATGAGACGCTCGATGGTAAAATCACATTTCATGCCACTCAGTTGGCATCCTGGCAACGTGGAGAGTCGAATGATATAACACTTCAAACCCTAGATACATCATCAGCTCATGTACTGAATGTTCCTAATATCCTACAGGAACTACATCCAGTGAGAATAAACACATCTTTGAGCGAGCCTGTTTTGACTACACCTGTTCACCATTCTTGGTTTGATACATCAACAGAAGATGAGGAGTATGTCAAGAAAGCAAAAGCAACCGATCTAGCTTTCTATTTTCACCATCAGGCGCAAACGCATACAGCTGGGTGGAAAATGTTCAGTCAATTTCGTCAAATGACCCGGAGCAGACAACAGTTGGATATTTACCAATCATTCTAGGCCCAGCCCATGAACTTGATACCTTGAACACGGTTGTTTGTGAAAAGATTATGTCTATATCATCACATTTTGGACAAAAGTACACTGTCATTACAGTTGATCAAGCACTTAACTGTAGGCTCATGGAATTGAAGTGGACAGTTATCGAATACCAGCATAAACTTATCCCACGCCTTGGAGGACTTGACAAATATCCATGAAATTTTCTGAAAGTCATAGGTGACCATATGGATGGCCCTGGTTTAGCAGATGTTTGGGTAGAGAGTGGATTGTTAGCTCCGGGACCAGTGGAACTTGCAGGGAAGGCGTACAACAAGGGCATGCAAGCTCATAAGCTGACGATACAAGCAGTGTGGCGTCTTTTAATACCCGATATGCTTTCCTATACAGAAAATGTCGATCAACAATGTCATGAACAGATATTACATTTAGAGATAGATGAACAGCACATCATTCAGTTGATTGAAATTCTAACAACCAATCCATTTCAGAGAATAATGAGAGACTACATCCAAACAGAATCCAGTAAAGTCAGCTTTGCCTTTTAGTGGACATACATGTAGTTAGTATCAATCCTTCTCATGTTTACGAGCATTACGTGATGGTTTATGGGACTTGTATCTAACATCATTCAGTATGAGATACGATCACCTGAATTATGCTAGATGGGGTCAATAATCTATCAAAAGTGAATTAATGAAGGGCAACTTTGTTGTAAAACGTTCCCCTACACATTTCAATCAGGTTGATCCAGCTCAAGCTCAGGAATGGTTAAACGGCACAGGCATACAAGGTGGTGGAATAGTAGGCATTACACAATCAACAACAACAGCTCTCTCCGGATGGACACTATCGTACAACTTGAGGTCCCAAATTGCATCAAACACATATGCAATGTATAACCTATTCTCAGGTAACATACATCTTCCCGAGAGTGGAACATCAAGATAAAACCGTGACAGAGATGATGACAATTCTGTGTTTACGACATTCCAGAGATTCTCCCGACTCAAACAAAGAATCATTGAAGAACATAGCCACTAAAGATTTGGCAACCGCTGAAATTCAAAGTTCACTTATTGGAGTAAAAGAATATGGACAGAAAGAAGTCACTAAATTTGTAGACTAGCGATTAGCTGTCAATAAGGGGAATTTAATTTCAGAAGTTGGGATCCATGCTTCGCTATGAAAACAGAATGCTGCAACATTTGCGAACCTATATTCTTTCAAGAAACCTGGCAAAGATAAAGACAAAAATACGATATTGAAGGTAGATAGGAGTGTTCTTCACCAAATGATCACAGTATATGAAGCAGGCCGACAGGTTGACCTACGTTCCATCATGATACATGAATTGATGCCAGTACCTGTATCCTCAGCTGAAATGAATGGCTCTCTTCGTACTGGAAACAAGTATATCTTGGGGGAAGTGCTCACATAAGGCATCCTGTGTCCTGAAACTATTGATTTACAAGGTCCAGTAGCTTGTCTAATCATCGATGGTCAAGCACTTGTTGCAGCACTAGGGAAACCAGTCGATGCCAATACATTTGGAGATATTGTGGTTTGTAAAGTGTGTCATACAAATGGGCGCCAGATATAAGCGTATTGATATAGTGTTTGACAGATACAGGGAATTCTCTATCACAGTCAGTACAAGAACTCGACGCTCCAAGACTGCTCAACCCATCAGACGTCTTATTGAAGCCCGAGGTGTCCCACATTCTAAGAATTGGAAGAATTTTATGGCTCTGATATTACAGGCGCTACATGGCAAGGATATAGTTGCTTCTGGAGGGTTCTCTGATGAAATGGAAGCAAAATCGTCATTAGGAACAACAGTAACTACGTTGAAGTCATCCCATGAAGAGGCTGATACGAGATTAATCTTGCATGCTGGGCAAACTCCATATACAACCATAGTGAGTTACTCAAGAGACACGGATGTTCTTCTTCTCCTAGTTTCACACTTCCAGCAGATTCAGTGTCAACACTTATGGCTCATGACAGGTACAGCTAAGAAAAGAAGATACATTCCAATAAAAGATGTATGTGACAAGTTGTCCGAATACGTTGTAACAGCAATTCTGCCATGCCATGCTTTGACTGGATGTGATGCGACATCATACATCTCCAACCATACCAAACAGTCATCATGGAAGTATTTATGCAGCATGGTGCAATGCTAAATGACCTAGGGGTGTGGGAACTCAATGAACGCACTATGCAGAGGCATTTATGTGCAGGCTGTACAACATACAACAAACTGATTGTGTTAATGAAACGAGTGTTTTACAGTTCTCCAAGAATGGAAAACCAGAAGCAATGTGTCCAACACAAGATGCGCTGCGCTTCCATCTAATGAGGGTACATTACAGACAGACAGACAGACAGACAGACAGACAGACAGACAGACAGACAGACAGACAGACAGACAGACAGACAGACAGACAGACAGACAGAGAGACAGACAGACAGACAGACAGACAGACAGTTAGACAGACAGACAGACAGACAGACAGACAGACAGACATACAGACAGACAGACAGACAGCGGATCTGCTACCTCAATCAAGAACTTAATATTTTATGAACGCGTGGATTATTTTATTGAACCGGGGATGTAATTAATTTATACAAATTTATGTTAGCTCGATCGCGAAACGAGTGTTTGACATTTAACAATTGGGATATCTCCACATCAATTAGTACCAATTAGCTGAGGATGACCTCCTGATTAAGTTATGTACGCACTATGGGCTTATCAGTTAATCCGTTATGTTGTAGCTGAGAGAAATGTTGCTGTCATGTGAAAGCAACCGTGGTATGTAAACGTATTAATTACTTTAGAATCATGAAACAATTTGCCTTGCGATATTTATAATTACCTGTGTCAGTTTGTGTACATACTGCGTTCGTGATGATTAAACATTTCTCTCGCATTCCCAGATAAATTGTTAAGATTATTTAGGGCCAACTGACAAACATACGGAAGGCCTGACAGGCATACCTCATACCGCTTGGATTCAGTTAATTATGTTACAGGGCATGGAACACCACGTATTAGACATTTATATTAATCGTTGTATCACTCTATACGATAAAATACGTGTACTTTATTCATGTATCATATACGCTATGGCTATGAGTTGTCTAGTGACATGCCCCTCTAAAACGTACATTACGGATTATTAATAATTTATCGCGTTTTTATGGAATTATACGTAACGAGATAAGATATATATTATTCATTTTCGCTAAAGTACATAGGTTAAGTTTGTATATAGCGTATAATTAGGATTTCTTACGCGATAAAAACGTACGCCGAGTTTGAATAATATAATGAACTTACCCGTTGACAGCATGGTTGAAGTTCGTGAAGCTTATGAAACGATTGAGGACTAAGTCCGTTGTAAACGGTCTATATTTATAGAAGCGTTCGTAATCGTTATTTATGGATCGGTTCGTAGTCTATATTTATAGAATGGTACGCGATCGCTATTTCTAAAGCTATTATCAATAGGCTCTATAGTGACGCGTATACCAAAAAAGCAAAGAGCTAGGTAGTTGCGCGATACGTCATCAATAGGCTCTATAGTGACGCGTATACCAAAAAAGCAAAGAGCTGACCATACTACTCATGAACATGAAATCACCCCCATACAACTTTCAGGGATGGGACTCAATGACATTAGTTTGGGCTTTAGTCCTGTATCAGTACGGTCCCATCCCATGTCCACGGGGGCTGGACGCTCAGGTACAGTGAGCATTTCTCCAAACCATTGTTTGATAGTGTGCTCGCATCACATGATAGCGGAAAGCATCACTCGTTGGGGCATCGCTTCAGGCTTCCCTGTCTTAGAGAATAGTATATGCCGTGCGGTATCAATAGAGTCTGTTTTTTGCACATTGTATTCTCTGCAAAGAAATGTTTCTGAAGATCGAATGGTCTCCTCTATGAGTTCAGCGATTCCTAAGTCCCTGAGCAACTGATGGTGCTCTTTAAAGATTTCCCATGCGGTCTTTTTCCTGTGAATTGCGATGTATGATGTGGTGTCACACCCGGTTAATGCATGAAATGGCAAACGATTTGTAGCTGATTCTCTTGGCAGGTTACTGAAAACTGCATCAATGGGTATATATCGCCGTTTCTTGGCAGTACCAGGCAGCATCCAGAGACGTTCACACTGAACACGTGGGAAATTGGACAACAAAAGCATGAGAACATCAGTGTCCCTTGATGACACAACAACTGTGTTAAACTGACTCTGCACAACATGTAACACCAACCTAGTGTCAGCTTCTTAGTGTATGGCTTTCAGCTGAGTCAAATCGGTTGTTGTCTTTGAAGACCTAACTTCTAGTTCCTCCCTGAATCCCCCTGCAGCTACTATCTCCTTATCATCTGGAGCCTGAAGACACAATTCCCCAGACAAGAAATGTGCAAGATCAACTTTATTATCAGGAAGCGACAGAAAGTTTGTCCAGTTTTTTGGAAGCGGCACATCACGATTTTCCACAAGCTGTCTGATTGGGCGAGCTGCTTTCGTGCGTCGTGTCCTTGTAGCACCCTTGATGGTCTCTTCTCTGTACCTGTCGAACACAACGTCTATTCGTTGATAGTTAGAACCTGCCTTCAGTACTGCTCTTACGTATGTGTCGACCAAGTCCCCGAAGGTCACTGCTTTTTCAGGCTTTCCCAGAGCAACCACCAGTGCTTGTCCATCAATGATAAGGCAAGATGACAAGTTGTGAACTTCTATAGCTTCAGGACATACTATGTCTTCTGTTAACTTATCTGCCAGCACGGACTTGTTTCCAGTCCGGAGTGAACCATTCATTTCGGCAAGTGATATAGGAACTGGCAGAAGCTCGTGCTTCATGACAGCTTGCAAGTCAACAGGACGACCTGCCTCATAGACAATGACGAGGCGTTGAAGGACGTTTCTATCTGCTTTTATGATAGTTTTCTTGTCTTTGTCTTTACCGTCCTTGACCACTTCATACAGGGATTCAAACGTTTTGGCACGACTCTTGTGTAGTGGCGCATGAATCGGGACATCCGCATGTCACCTTGCTTAGGTACAATCATTCTCTCCTCAACAAATGTATTCACTTGTTCCTGTCCGAGGTCTTTGGCACAAAGTAACGAGTCCTGGATTTCCTCCGTTGCTAGGTCTTTCGTGACGAGGTTATGCAAGGACCCTGGTGAAACCGATGCAAGCACCTTGAATCCCTGGAAGGCCGTGACTAATGCCATCTCATCATCGTTGTGTCGCTTTTGCCGTGATGTGGTGGCTTCATTGTGAACGTATCCACTGCCATGATGGTGATCTTACATGTCATACGTTTCAGCTGCATTGTGAGACCTCAGATTATACGAAAGGGTCCATCTAGTAAGAGCTGATGTTGTTTTTGTGATGCCAACGATGGGTCTACTTGGTTGAACTTATGTGCCGAACGCTTGACAACAACGTTTCCCTTTTGAAACTCCGATAGCACAGGTTCTGGAAGTTGGTGCATCTCGGCCAAGTACATCTTGCATAGTTCAGGTGGTCATATCACATGATGTAGGACAACATCAGACTGAAGGAGTAGAGATGAAGGTCCATACTTCATCACGCTGTGCTCGGGTGAAATGCAACAGTTTCGAGACCATGTCCATGTAGTTCCACCAAAAGACGAAGTTCACATCATCCGATCTACTAGCAACGAAATCTTTCAGAACTCTGTGAAACATTTCCTGCCTGAGACACGCTATCAGCTCAGGAATTCTCTAAGGGGTTGTCATCAGCTGCCATTGCAGAAACTTCATCATATCATTCCTTGTTCGATTATGCAGCAAATAAGATAAATGTTGGCAACAAAAGCCGCCACAAGGCCTGCAAGGTAAGTTTGTGAGCTCTCATAGCCTTGCTGTATGCCTTTCCTGACAATACAAGCTGCACAGCACCCTCTCCGAGCAATCCACACTCCAACCACACTTCAGCTAGACCAGACCCGGCCATGTGATCTCCCATAGTCTTTAGGAAGTTCATCGCAGTATGAAGTCCACCAAGACGAGGGATTAATTTATCCCTGTATTCTTCAACAGACCACTTCAGTTCCATGAATTTGCAGAATAGAGCTTGGTCGACTGTAAGGACAGTGTACTCCTGGCCAAAATGGGACGATATTGCCATGCACCTTTTCACAACTGTATTCAGCGTATCTAATTCATGGGCCGGAGCAAGAATGATAGGCAAATATCCTACTGCTGTCTCCTCTGGTTCCTCTGATGAGATCGACTGATTGAATACTGTCCAAGAAGGTTTTGTGTCAGAATATTGACGTCGCAGAAAGAACGCCATATCCTTTGCCTCCGCTTGTTTTACACAATCAGGGTCTGCTTCAGGTTTTGTAAACCATTTCTTGTCAACAGGTGTGGCGAATACCGGCTCACTTGTTGCAGGATTTATGTTCGCAGGATACATGTTCTGCATGATATCTGGCACAATCAGCGTATGTCTAGTTGACGGCTCTAACGTCTTTAGTTCAGCATCTGATTTTTATCCCCGTTGCCATGTTGCCATTTGTGTTTGATTTGACTCATCTGGGGGATATTTCTGACAGTAGCCTACTTACCCTAATTTAAAAAAGGTCATTTTAAAAGAATACAATCGGTAATCAGTGTTATGGTTCAACGGAAAACCACTGGTGCCAAGCAAGATATCAAAATTAGACCCTTCAGGCTTTCTCCATTATAGTCTAGTGCATAGTGGTCCATCAGATGGGAAACATGATTCAGTGAATCCCCTTGCAAATACGTTCGGGGAATCCCCTTTCTGAAACCCTTGGATTACCCGGTACTCAAAACATAGGTATAGACACTTGAATTTTTCTTATTGCTTGCCTGGTTACAGATATGTTGGTAAAAATGGGCCTTTCTGTAATGGCGGCCACTAATTTGCATATGCATGAGTATTGTTTATGACTCTAGAAATGTCCTAATCATATTCTCTGCCCTTCAAAACATAGGTATAGACACTTGATTTGTCATCATAGCTTGCCCGGTTACAGAGATATTGGTGAAAATGGACTTTTCTGTAATGGCGGCCACTAATTTGCATATTCATGAGTATTTTTCACCACCAATGACTTCGGAAATGTCATAACCATATTCCCTGCCCTTCAAAACATATGTATAGACACTTGATTTGTCATCATAGCTTGCCTGGTTACAGAAATATCGTAGAAGAATGGTTCAACATTTACCATTTGGCGGCCATTTTGTTTATGCAAATTAGATGGTCAACAATTTTTGCTTGGGAACCGGTGTCATATAGAATATTGACCCGCCAAAATAATGACCCGCGGGTCATTATTCTATAGGAAAAAGTGACCCGCGGGTCCATATTCTATTATAGAATAATGACCCCCCTTATAGAATAATGACCCCCCCCCCATCCCCAAAACCTACAAAAACAATGTTATCAATATATTTTATTAATAATTGCTTAAAGCTATAAAATTAACAATTATCAATAAAATTATATTGAATTTATGTATGAAAACAGACATACACTCAACTTAATTCGTATTTGAAATCATGCAGCTCAAAATAAATACCATAAAATAGCACAGTACTAACCATTCTTATCATACTCATGCATGTTCTCTTAAACTTTCCAGAAAATATATAATATGCTGTTAACCATTATAATTCTGACTGGTGTGTGGCTAACTAATTTTTCCACAGGTGTGAAAATCGCCATAATAAAGCAATACAACCTTATTGTTGGAGCACTGCATTCAACTGTGACACTTCCTGAGTGCAAGAAACTTTTCCATGCCATAGAATAATGACTCCTCTGTATATTAACTATATGAGTGAAGGGAGTCACTTTTCCATGCCATAGAATAATGACCCCCCTGTATATTAACTATATGAGTGAGGTGGGTCACTTTTCCATGCCATAGAAAAATGACCCCACTGTATATTAACTATATGAGTAAAGGAGGGTCATTTTTCCATGCCATAGAATAATAACCCCCCCCCTGTATATTTACTATATGAGTGGAGGTGTGGTCACTTTTCCATGCCATAGAATAATGACCCCCCTGTATATTAACTATATGAGTGAAGGGAGTCACTTTTCCATGCCATAGAATAATGACCCCCTGTATATTAACTATATGAGTGAAGGTGGGGTCACTTTTCCATGCCATAGAATAATGACCCCCCTGTATATTAACTATATGAGTGAATGGGGGGTCACTTTTCCATGCCATAAAATAATGACCCCCCTATGTTTACACAGTACGAGTGATGGTGGGTCACTTTTCCATGCCATAGAATAATTACTCCTCTGTATATTAACTATATGAGTGAAGGGAGTCACTTTTCCATGCCATAGAATAATGACCCCCTGTATATTAACTATATGAGTGAAGGTGGGGTCACTTTTCCATGCCATAGAATAATGACCCCCTGTATATTAACTATATGAGTTAAGGGGGGTCACTTTTACCATGCCATAGAATAATGACCCCCCTGTATATTTACTATATGAGTGAGGGGGTCACTTTTCCATGCCATAGAATAATGACCCCCTGTATATTAACTAACATTAGTAAAGGGGGGTCACCATTCCATGCCATAGAATAATGACCCCTGTATATTAACTATATGAGTGAGGTGGGTCACTTTTCCATGCCATAGAATAATGACTCCTCTGTATATTAACTATATGAGTGAGGGGTGTCACTTTTCCATGCCATAGAATAATGACCCCCCTGTATATTAACTATATGAGTAAAGGTGTGGTCACTTTTCCATGCCATAGAATAATGACCCCCCTGTATATTAACTATATGAGTGAGGGGGGGTCACTTTTCCATGCCATAGAATAATGACCCCCCTGTATATTAACTATATGAGTGAAGGGGGTCACTTTTCCATGCCATAGAATAATGACCTCCCTGTATATTAACTATATGAGTGAAGGGGGTCACTTTTTCATGCCATAGAATAATGACCCCCCCTTATGTTTACACAGTACGAGTGATGGTGGGTCACTTTTCCATGCCATAGAATAATGACTCCTCTGTATATTAACTATATGAGTGAGGGGGGTCACTTTTCCATGCCATAGAATAATGACCCCCCTGTATATTAACTATATGAGTAAAGGGGGGTCATTTTTCCATGCCATAGAATAATGACCCCCTGTATATTAACTATATGAGTTAAGGGGGGTCACTTTTCCATGCCATAGAATAATGACCCCCCTGTATATTAACTATATGAGTGAATGGGTGGTCACTTTTCCATGCCATAGAATAATGACCCCCCTATGTTTACACAGTACGAGTGATGTGGGTCACTTTTCCATGCCATAGAAAAATGACCCCCTGTATATTAACTGTATGAGTGAAGGGTGTCACTTTTCCATGCCATAGATAATGACCCCCCTATGTTTACACAGTATGATTGATGGGTCACTTTTCCATGCCATAGAATAATGACCCCCCTGTATATTAACTATATGAGTGAAGGGGGTCACTTTTCCATGCCATAGAATAATGACCCCCCTGTATATTAACTATATGAGTGAAGGGGGTCACTTTTCCATGCCATAGAATAATGACCCCCCTGTATATTAACTATATGAGTGAAGGGGTCACTTTTCCATGACATAGAATAATGACCCCCTGTATATTAACTATATGAGTGAAGGGGGTCACTTTTCCATGCCATAGAATAATGACCCCTCTGTATATTAACTATATGAGTGAAGGAGTCACTTTCCATGCCATAGAATAATGACCCCCTGTATATTAACTATATGAGTGAGGTGGGTCACTTTTCCATGCCATAGAATGACATGTTTCCAACTATATTAGGGTCATTTTCCATCCATAGAATAATAACCCCCCCCCGTATATTTACTATATGAGTGGAGGTGTGGTCACTTTTCCATGCCATAGAATAATGACCCCCCTGTATATTAACTATATGAGTGAAGGGAGTCACTTTTCCATGCCATAGTAATCGCGCCTCCCGCGCTTTGCGAGGGTTTCGCTTGCCATGTAGTGTGGGGTGCGGGGGGGGCCTGGGTGTCGGGCCAAGCCTCACCCCCTCCCGTCTTT
>JABXNX010000266.1:4710-14791 GCA_014843695.1 Archivesica marissinica
ACGGTACACGTGACAAAGCATGAAAACTACCCTGCAACATAATCTACGTGGATACAACGGTACACGTGACAAAGCATGAAAAGTACCCTGCAACAGAATATACGTGGATACAACGGTACACGTGACCAAGCATGAAAACTACCCTGCAACAGAATCTACGTGGATACAATGGTACACGTGACAAAGCATGAAAAGTACCCTGCAACAGAATCTACGTGGATACAACGGTACAGGTGACAAAGCATGAAAAGTACCCTGCAACAGAATCTACGTGTATACAACGGTACACATGACCAAGCATGAAAACTGCCCTGCAACAGAATCTACGTGCATACAACGGTACACGTGACAAAGCATGAAAAGTATCCTGCAACAGAATCTACGTGGATACAACGGTACTCGTGACCAAGCATGAAAACTACCCTGCAACTGAATATACATGGATACAACGGTACACGTGACCAAGCATGAAAACTACCCTGAAACATAATCTACCTGGATACAACGGTACACGTGACAAAGCATGAAAACTACCCTGCAACAGAATCTACGTGGATACAACGGTACACGTGACCAAGCATGAAAACTACCCTGCAACAGAATCTACGTGGATACAACGGTACACGTGACCAAGCATGAAAACTACCCTGCAACATAATCTACGTGGATACAACGGTACACGTGACCAAGCATGAAAACTACCCTGCAACATAATCTACGTGGATACAACGGTGCCCGTGACCAAGCATGAAAAGTACCCTGCAACAGAATATACGTGGATACAACGGTACACGTGACCAAGCATGAAAGTACCCTGCAACAGAATCTACGTGGATACAACGGTACACGTGACCAAGCATGAAAAGTACCCTGCAACATAATCTACGTGGATACAACGGTACACGTGACCAGGCATGAAAACTACCCTGCAACAGCATATACGTGGATACAACGGTACACGTGACCAAGCATGAAAACTACCCTGCAACAGAATCTACGTGGATACAACGGTACACGTGACCAAGCATGAAAACTACCCTGCAACAGAATATACGTGGATACAAAGGTACACGTGACCAAGCATGAAAACTACCCTGCAACATAATCTACGTGGATAGAACGGTACACGTGACCAAGCATGAAAACTACCCTGCAACATAATCTACGTGGATACAACGGTGCACGTGACCAAGCATGAACAGTACCCTGCAATAGAATATACGTGGATACAACGGTACACGTGACAAAGCATGAAAAGTACCCTGCAACAGAATATACGTGGATACAACGGTACACGTGACCAAGCATGAAAACTACCCTGAAACATCATCTACGTGGATACAACGGTACACGTGACAAAGCATGAAAACTCCCCTGCAACATAATCTACGTGGATACAACGGTACACGTGACAAAGCATGAAAACTACCCTGCAACATAATCTACGTGGATACAACGGTACAGGTGACAAAGCATGAAAAGTACCCTGCAACAGAATCTACGTGTATACAACGGTACACATGACCAAGCATGAAAACTACCCTGCAACAGAATCTACGTGGATACAACGGTACACGTGACAAAACATGAAAAGTACCCTGCAACAGAATATACGTGGATACAACGGTACACGTGACCAAGCATGAAAACTACCCTGCAACAGAATCTACGTGGATACAATGGTACACGTGACAAAGCATGAAAAGTACCCTGCAACAGAATCTACGTGTATACAACGGTACGCATGACCAAGCATGATAACTGCCCTGCAACAGAATCTACGTGGATACAACGGTACACGTGACAAAGCATGAAAACTCCCCTGCAACATAATCTACGTGGATACAACGGTACACGTGACAAAGCATGAAAACTACCCTGCAACATAATCTACGTGGATACAACGGTACAGGTGACAAAGCATGAAAAGTACCATGCAACAGAATCTACGTGTATACAACGGTACACATGACCAAGCATGAAAACTACCCTGCAACAGAATATACGTGGATACAACGGTACACGTGACAAAACATGAAAAGTACCCTGCAACAGAATATACGTGGATACAACGGTACACGTGACCAAGCATGAAAACTACCCTGCAACAGAATCTACGTGGATACAATGGTACACGTGACAAAGCATGAAAAGTACCCTGCAACAGAATCTACGTGGATACAACGGTACAGGTGACAAAGCATGAAAAGTACCCTGCAACAGAATCTACGTGTATACAACGGTACACATGACCAAGCATGAAAACTGCCCTGCAACAGAATCTACGTGGATACAACGGTACACGTTACAAAGCATGAAAAGTATCCTGCAACAGAATCTACGTGGATACAACGGTACTCGTGACCAAGCATGAAAACTACCCTGCAACTGAATATACGTGGATACAACGGTACACGTGACCAAGCATGAAAACTACCCTGAAACATAATCTACCTGGATACAACGGTACACGTGACAAAGCATGAAAACTACCCTGCAACATAATATACGTGGATACAACGGTACACGTGACAAAGCATGAAAAGTACCCTGCAACAGAATCTACGTGGATACAACAGTACACGTGACCAAGCATGAAAACTACCCTGCAACAGAATCTACGTGGATACAACGGTACACGTGAAAAAGCATGAAAACTACCCTGCAACAGAATCTACGTGGATACAACGGTACACGTGACAAAGCATGAAAACTACCCTGCAACAGAATCTACGTGGATACAACGGTACACGTGACCAAGCATGAAAACTACCCTGCAACAGAATCTACGTGGATACAACGGTACACGTGACCAAGCATGAAAACTACCCTGCAATATAATCTACGTGGATACAACGGTACACGTGACCAAGCATGAAAACTACCCTGCAACATAATCTACGTGGATACAACGGTGCCCGTGACCAAGCATGAAAAGTACCCTGCAACAGAATATACGTGGATACAACGGTACACGTGACCAAGCATGAAAAGTACCCTGCAACAGAATCTACGTGGATACAACGGTACACGTGACCAAGCATGAAAAGTACCCTGCAACATAATCTACGTGGATACAACGGTACACGTGACCAAGCATGAAAACTACCCTGCAACAGCATATACGTGGATACAACGGTACACGTGACCAAGCATGAAAACTACCCTGCAACAGAATCTACGTGGATACAACGGTACACGTGACCAAGCATGAAAACTACCCTGCAACAGAATATACGTGGATACAAAGGTACACGTGACCAAGCATGAAAACTACCCTGCAACATAATCTACGTGGATACAACGGTACACGTGACCAAGCATGACACTACCCTGCAACATAATCTACGTGGATACAACGGTACACGTGACAAAGCATGAAAACTACCCTGCAACATAATATACGTGGATACAACGGTACACGTGACAAATCATGAACATTACCCTGAAACATAATCTACGTGTATACAACGGTACACGTGACAACGCATGAAAACTACCCTGCAACATAATCTACGTGGATACAACGGTACATGTGACAAAGCATGAAACTACCCTGCAACATAATCTACGTGGATACAACGGTACACGTGACCAAGCATGAAAAGTACCCTGCAACAGAATCTACGTGTATACAACGGTACACATGACAAAGCATGAAAACTACCCTGCAACAGATTCTACATGGATACAACGGTGCACGTGACCAAGCATGAACAGTACCCTGCAACAGAATATACGTGGATACAACGTTACACGTGACAAAGCATGAAAAGTACCCTGCAACAGAATATACGTGGATACAACGGTACACGTGACCAAGCATGAAAACTACCCTGAAAAATAATCTACGTGGATACAACGGTACACGTGACAAAGCATGAAAACTACCCTGCAACATAATCTACGTGGATACAACGGTACACGTGACCAAGCATGAAAACTACCCTGCAACAGAATATACGTGGATACAACGGTACACGTGACCAAGCATGAAAACTACCCTGCAACAGAATATACGTGGATACAACGGTACACGTGACCAAGCATGAAAACTACCCTGCAACAGAATCTACGTGGATACAACGGTACACGTGACCAAGCATGAAAACTACCCTGCAACAGAATCTACGTGGATACAACGGTACACGTGACCAAGCATGAAAACTACCCTGCAACAGAATCTACGTGGATACAACGGTACACGTGACCAAGCATGAAAACTACCCTGCAACAGAATCTACGTGGATACAACGGTACACGTGACCAAGCATGAAAACTACCCTGCAACTAATCTACGTGGATACAACGGTACACGTGACCAAGCATGAAAACTACCCTGCAACAGAATCTACGTGGATACAACGGTACACGTGACCAAGCATGAAAAGTACCCTGCAACAGAATCTACGTGGATACAACGGTACACGTGACCAAGCATGAAAAGTACCCTGCAACAGAATCTACGTGGATACAACGGTACACGTGACCAAGCATGAAAACTACCCTGCAACAGAATCTACGTGGATACAACGGTACACGTGACCAAGCATGAAAACTACCCTGCAACAGAATCTACGTGGATACAACGGTACACGTGACCAAGCATGAAAACTACCCTGCAACAGAATATACGTGGATACAAAGGTACACGTGACCAAGCATGAAAACTACCCTGCAACATAATCTACGTGGATACAACGGTACACGTGACCAAGCATGAAAACTACCCTGCAACATAATCTACGTGGATACAACGGTGCACGTGACCAAGCATGAACAGTACCCTGCAACAGAATATACGTGGATACAACGGTACACGTGACAAAGCATGAAAAGTACCCTGCAACAGAATATACGTGGATACAACGGTACACGTGACCAAGCATGAAAACTACCCTGAAACATCATCTACGTGGATACAACGGTACACGTGACAAAGCATGAAAACTCCCCTGCAACATAATCTACGTGGATACAACGGTACACGTGACAAAGCATGAAAACTACCCTGCAACATAATCTACGTGGATACAACGGTACAGGTGACAAAGCATGAAAAGTACCCTGCAACAGAATCTACGTGTATACAACGGTACACATGACCAAGCATGAAAACTACCCTGCAACAGAATATACGTGGATACAACGGTACACGTGACAAAACATGAAAAGTACCCTGCAACAGAATATACGTGGATACAACGGTACAGGTGACAAAGCATGAAAAGTACCCTGCAACAGAATCTACGTGTATACAACGGTACACATGACCAAGCATGAAAACTGCCCTGCAACAGAATCTACGTGGATACAACGGTACACGTTACAAAGCATGAAAAGTATCCTGCAACAGAATCTACGTGGATACAACGGTACTCGTGACCAAGCATGAAAACTACCCTGCAACTGAATATACGTGGATACAACGGTACACGTGACCAAGCATGAAAACTACCCTGAAACATAATCTACCTGGATACAACGGTACACGTGACAAAGCATGAAAACTACCCTGCAACATAATATACGTGGATACAACGGTACACGTGACAAAGCATGAAAAGTACCCTGCAACAGAATCTACGTGGATACAACGGTACACGTGACCAAGCATGAAAACTACCCTGCAACAGAATCTACGTGGATACAACGGTACACGTGACAAAGCATGAAAACTACCCTGCAACAGAATCTACGTGGATACAACGGTACACGTGACAAAGCATGAAAACTACCCTGCAACAGAATCTACGTGGATACAACGGTACACGTGACCAAGCATGAAAACTACCCTGCAACAGAATCTACGTGGATACAACGGTACACGTGACCAAGCATGAAAACTACCCTGCAACATAATCTACGTGGATACAACGGTACACGTGACCAAGCATGAAAACTACCCTGCAACATAATCTACGTGGATACAACGGTACACGTGACCAAGCATGAAAAGTACCCTGCAACAGAATCTACGTGGATACAACGGTACACGTGACCAAGCATGAAAACTACCCTGCAACAGAATCTACGTGGATACAACGGTACACGTGACCAAGCATGAAAAGTACCCTGCAACAGAATCTACGTGGATACAACGGTACACGTGACCAAGCATGAAAACTACCCTGCAACAGAATATACGTGGATACAACGGTACACGTGACCAAGCATGAAAACTACCCTGCAACAGAATCTACGTGGATACAACGGTACACGTGACCAAGCATGAAAACTACCCTGCAACAGAATCTACGTGGATACAACGGTACACGTGACAAAGCATGAAAACTACCCTGCAACATAATCTACGTGGATACAACGGTACACGTGACCAAGCATGAAACTACCCTGCAACATAATCTACGTGGATACAACGGTACACGTGACCAAGCATGAAAACTACCCTGCAACATAATCTACGTGGATACAACGGTACACGTGACAAAGCATGAAAAGTACCCTGCAACATAATCTACGTGGATACAACGGTACACGTGACAAGCATGAAAACTACCCTGCAACAGAATCTACGTGGATACAACGGTACACGTGACAAAGCATGAAAACTACCCTGCAACATAATCTACGTGGATACAACGGTACACGTGACCAAGCATGAAAAGTACCCTGCAACAGAATCTACGTGGATACAACGTTACACGTGACAAAGCATGAAAAGTACCCTGCAACAGAATATACGTGGATACAACGGTACACGTGACCAAGCATGAAAACTACCCTGAAAAATAATCTACGTGGATACAACGGTACACGTGACAAAGCATGAAAACTACCCTGCAACATAATCTACGTGGATACAACGGTACACGTGACCAAGCATGAAAACTACCCTGCAACAGAATATACGTGGATACAACGGTACACGTGACCAAGAATGAAAACTACCCTGCAACAGAATATACGTGGATACAACGGTACACGTGACCAAGCATGAAAACTACCCTGCAACAGAATCTACGTGGATACAACGGTACACGTGACAAAGCATGAAAACTACCCTGCAACAGAATATACGTGGATACAACGGTACACGTGACCAAGCATGAAAACTACCCTGCAACAGAATCTACGTGGATACAACGGTACACGTGACCAAGCATGAAAACTACCCTGCAACAGAATCTACGTGGATACAACGGTACACGTGACCAAGCATGAAAACTACCCTGCAACATAATCTACGTGGATACAACGGTACACGTGACCAAGCATGAAAACTACCCTGCAACAGCATATACGTGGATACAACGGTACACGTGACCAAGCATGAAAACTACCCTGCAACAGAATCTACGTGGATACAACGGTACACGTGACCAAGCATGAAAACTACCCTGCAACAGAATATACGTGGATACAATGGTACACGTGACCAAGCATGAAAACTACCCTGCAACATAATCTACGTGGATACAACGGTACACGTGACCAAGCATGAAAACTACCCTGCAACATAATCTACGTGGATACAACGGTGCACGTGACCAAGCATGAACAGTACCCTGCAACAGAATATACGTGGATACAACGGTACACGTGACAAAGCATGAAAAGTACCCTGCAACAGAATATACGTGGATACAACGGTACACGTGACCAAGCATGAAAACTACCCTGAAACATCATCTACGTGGATACAACGGTACACGTGACAAAGCATGAAAACTCCCCTGCAACATAATCTACGTGGATACAACGGTACACGTGACAAAGCATGAAAAGTACCCTGCAACAGAATATACGTGGATACAACGGTACACGTGACCAAGCATGAAAACTACCCTGCAACAGAATCTACGTGGATACAATGGTACACGTGACAAAGCATGAAAAGTACCCTGCAACAGAATCTACGTGGATACAACGGTACAGGTGACAAAGCATGAAAAGTACCCTGCAACAGAATCTACGTGTATACAACGGTACACGTGACCAAGCATGAAAACTGCCCTGCAACAGAATCTACGTGGATACAACGGTACACGTTACAAAGCATGAAAAGTATCCTGCAACAGAATCTACGTGGATACAACGGTACTCGTGACCAAGCATGAAAACTACCCTGCAACTGAATATACGTGGATACAACGGTACACGTGACCAAGCATGAAAACTACCCTGAAACATAATCTACCTGGATACAACGGTACACGTGACAAAGCATGAAAACTACCCTGCAACATAATATACGTGGATACAACGGTACACGTGACAAAGCATGAAAAGTACCCTGCAACAGAATCTACGTGGATACAACGGTACACGTGACCAAGCATGAAAACTACCCTGCAACAGAATCTACGTGGATACAACGGTACACGTGAAAAAGCATGAAAACTACCCTGCAACAGAATCTACGTGGATACAACGGTACACGTGACAAAGCATGAAAACTACCCTGCAACAGAATCTACGTGGATACAACGGTACACGTGACCAAGCATGAAAACTACCCTGCAACAGAATCTACGTGGATACAACGGTACACGTGACCAAGCATGAAAACTACCCTGCAACATAATCTACGTGGATACAACGGTACACGTGACCAAGCATGAAAACTACCCTGCAACATAATCTACGTGGATACAACGGTACACGTGACCAAGCATGAAAAGTACCCTGCAACAGAATCTACGTGGATACAACGGTACACGTGACCAAGCATGAAAACTACCCTGCAACAGAATATACGTGGATACAACGGTACACGTGACCAAGCATGAAAACTACCCTGCAACAGAATCTACGTGGATACAACGGTACACGTGACCAAGCATGAAAACTACCCTGCAACAGAATATACGTGGATACAAAGGTACACGTGACCAAGCATGAAAACTACCCTGCAACATAATCTACGTGGATACAACGGTACACGTGACCAAGCATGAAAACTACCCTGCAACATAATCTACGTGGATACAACGGTGCACGTGACCAAGCATGAACAGTACCCTGCAACAGAATATACGTGGATACAACGGTACACGTGACAAAGCATGAAAAGTACCCTGCAACAGAATATACGTGGATACAACGGTACACGTGACCAAGCATGAAAACTACCCTGAAACATCATCTACGTGGATACAACGGTACACGTGACAAAGCATGAAAACTCCCCTGCAACATAATCTACGTGGATACAACGGTACACGTGACAAAGCATGAAAACTACCCTGCAACATAATCTACGTGGATACAACGGTACAGGTGACAAAGCATGAAAAGTACCCTGCAACAGAATCTACGTGTATACAACGGTACACATGACCAAGCATGAAAACTACCCTGCAACAGAATCTACGTGGATACAACGGTACACGTGACAAAACATGAAAAGTACCCTGCAACAGAATATACGTGGATACAACGGTACACGTGACCAAGCATGAAAACTACCCTGCAACAGAATCTACGTGGATACAATGGTACACGTGACAAAGCATGAAAAGTACCCTGCAACAGAATCTACGTGGATACAACGGTACAGGTGACAAAGCATGAAAAGTACCCTGCAACAGAATCTACGTGTATACAACGGTACACATGACCAAGCATGAAAACTGCCCTGCAACAGAATCTACGTGGATACAACGGTACACGTGACAAAGCATGAAAAGTACCCTGCAACAGAATCTACGTGGATACAACGGTACACGTGACCAAGCATGAAAACTACCCTGCAACAGAATATACGTGGATACAACGGTACACGTGACCAAGCATGAAAACTACCCTGAAACATAATCTACGTGGATACAACGGTACACGTGACAAAGCATGAAAACTACCCTGCAACAGAATCTACGTGGATACAACGGTACACGTGACCAAGCATGAAAACTACCCTGCAACAGAATCTACGTGGATACAACGGTACACGTGACCAAGCATGAAAACTACCCTGCAACATAATCTACGTGGATACAACGGTACACGTGACCAAGCATGAAAACTACCCTGCAACATAATCTACGTGGATACAACGGTACACGTGACAAAGCATGAAAAGTACCCTGCAACAGAATATACGTGGATACAACGGTAC
>JABXNX010001030.1:0-13890 GCA_014843695.1 Archivesica marissinica
CAATCCCCCTGTGTAGTAGTACAATCCCCCACTATGTAGTAGTACAATCCCCCACTGTGTAGTAGTACAATCCCCCTGTGTAGTAGTACAATCCCCCACTATGTAATAGTACAATCCCCACTATGTAGTAGTACACTCCCCCTGTGTAGTAGTACAATCCCCCACTGTGTAGTAGTACAATCTCCCACTGTGTAGTAGTACAATCCCCACTATGTAGTAGTACAATCTCCCACTATGTAGTAGTACAATCTCCCACTATGTAGTAGTACAATCTCCCACTATGTAGTAGTACAATCCCCCACTGTGTAGTAGTACAATCCCCCACTATGTAGTAGTACAATCCCCACTATGTAGTAGTACAATCCCCCACTATGTAGTAGTACAATCCCACTATGTAGTAGTACAATCCCACTATGTAGTAGTACAATCCCCCACTATGTAGTAGTACAATCCCACTATGTAGTAGTACAATCCCCCACTATGTAGTAGTACAATCCCCCTGTGTAGTAGTACAATCCCCCACTATGTAGTAGTACAATCCCCCTGTGTAGTAGTACAATCCCCCACTATGTAGTAGTACAATCCCCCTGTGTAGTAGTACAATCCCCCACTATGTAGTAGTACAATCCCCCACTATGTAGTAGTACAATCCCCACTATGTAGTAGTACAATCCCCCACTATGTAGTAGTACAATCCCCCACTATGTAGTAGTACAATCCCCCACTATGTAGTAGTACAATCCCCCACTATGTAGTAGTACAATCCCCCACTATGTAGTAGTACAATCCCCACTATGTAGTAGTACAATCCCCACTATGTAGTAGTACAATCCCACTATGTAGTAGTACAATCCCCTGTGTAGTAGTACAATTCCCCACTATGTAGTAGTACAATCCCCCACTATGTAGTAGTACAATCCCCCACTATGTAGTAGTACAATCCCCCACTATGTAGTAGTACAATCCCCCACTATGTAGTAGTACAATCCCCCTGTGTAGTAGTACAATCCCCTGTGTAGTAGTACAATCCCCTGTGTAGTAGTACAATCCCCCACTGTGTAGTAGTACAATCCCCCACGATGTAGTAGTACAATCCCCACTATGTAGTAGTACAATCCCCCACTATGTAGTAGTACAATCCCCCACTATGTAGTAGTACAATCCCCACTATGTAGTAGTACAATCCCCCTGTGTAGTAGTACAATCCCACTGTGTAGTAGTACAATCCCCCACTATGTAGTAGTACAATCCCCCACTATGTAGTAGTACAATCCCCCACTATGTAGTAGTACAATCCCCCTGTGTAGTAGTACAATCCCCTGTGTAGTAGTACAATCCCCCTGTGTAGTAGTACAATCCCACTATGTAGTAGTACAATCCCCCACTATGTAGTAGTACAATCCCACTATGTAGTAGTACAATCCCCACTATGTAGTAGTACAATCCCCACTATGTAGTAGTACAATCCCACTATGTAGTAGTACAATCCCCACTATGTAGTAGTACAATCCCCACTATGTAGTAGTACAATCCCCCACTATGTAGTAGTACAATCCCCCACTATGTAGTAGTACAATCCCACTGTGTAGTAGTACAATCCCCCACTATGTAGTAGTACAATCCCCCACTATGTAGTAGTACAATCCCCCACTATGTAGTAGTACAATCCCCCACTATGTAGTAGTACAATCCCCACTATGTAGTAGTACAATCCCACTGTGTAGTAGTACAATCCCCCACTATGTAGTAGTACAATCCCCCACTATGTAGTAGTACAACCCCACTATGTAGTAGTACAATCCCACTATGTAGTAGTACAATCCCCCACTATGTAGTAGTACAATCCCCCACTATGTAGTAGTACAATCCCCCACTATGTAGTGGTACAATCCCCCTGTGTAGTAGTACAATCCCCCACTGTGTAGTAGTACAATCCCCCACTATGTAGTGGTACAATCCCTCTGTGTAGTAGTACAATCCCCCACTATGTAGTGGTACAATCCCCCTGTGTAGTAGTACAATCCTCCAATGTAGTAGTGTAGTGTAGTGTAGAAATGACCTTTGTATGTTTGTCGACCTTAGTGTACGAGGGCCCATCAATAATTTAGTGAACTAATTTCACTATTGCATAAAGCTTACACATTCACATTTCAAAGATTAATCATTCTCCAATTAATGCAGCATGTGCCAAAATTGATGACGTCACCATTAATGATCTCAGAGATTCTATGTTTGTCAAATGTACTATTTTAAAATGTGTGAATTGCTATAAGGATGATAGAGTAACAACCAAAGATGATCAGCATACTGGCAAGCCAGTGACTGTTACAAATGAAATAAAGTGGCTGCCGGTAAAGTAATTGGCATTATATTTTGTGATATACAGTTACTGTTCACTGTTATGTAACTACAGTTACTGTTCACTGTTATGTAACTACAGTTACTGTTCACTGTTATGTAACTACAGTTACTGTTCACTGTTATGTAACTACAGTTACTGTTCACTGTTATGTAACTACAGTTACTGTTCACTGTTATGTAACAATAATTAATTATGAGCTGTTGCCGGCTATTGATAGAGAGGTCTGGGATTCTGCTACACCATGATAGCGCACAATCATAGCAGCCGCGGTGTGTCAGACACAATCATAGCAGCTGTGTTGTGTCAGACACAATCATAGCAGCCGCGTTGTGTCAGACACAATCATAGCAGCCACGTTGTGTCAGACACAATCATAGCAGCTACGTTGTGTCAGACACAATCATAGCAGCCGCGTTGTGTCAGACACAATCATAGCAGCCACGTTGTGTCAGACACAATCATAGCAGCCGCGGTGTGTCATATACAATCATAGCAGCCACGTTGTGTCAAACACAATCATAGCAGCCACGTTGTGTCAGACACAATCATAGCAGCCACGTTGTGTCAGACACAATCATAGCAGCCGCGTTGTGTCAGACACAATCATAGCAGCTGCGTTGTGTCAGACACAATCATAGCAGCTGTGTTGTGTCAGACACAGTCATAGCAGCCGCGTTGTGTCAGACACAATCATAGCAGCCACCTTGTGTCAGACACAATCATAGCAGCTACGTTGTGTCAGACACAACCATAGCAGCTGCATTGTGTCAGACAAAATCATAGCAGCCACGTTGTGTCAGACACAATCATAGCAGCTGCGGTGTGTCAGACACAATCATAGCAGCTGTGTTGTGTCAGACACAATCATAGCAGCCACGTTGTGTCAGACACAATCATAGCAGCCGCGGTGTGTCAGACACAATCATAGCAGCCGCGGTGTGTCAGGCACAATCATAGCAGCCGCGGTGTGTCAGACACAATCATAGCAGCCGCGGTGTGTCAGACACAATCATAGCAGCTGTGTTGTGTCAGACACAATCATAGCAGCCGCGTTGTGTCAGACACAATCATAGCAGCCACGTTGTGTCAGACACAATCATAGCAGCTACGTTGTGTCAGACACAATCATAGCAGCTGCGTTGTGTCAGACACAATCATAGCAGCCACGTTGTGTCAGACACAATCATAGCAGCTACGTTGTGTCAGACACAATCATAGCAGCTACGTTGTGTCAGACACAATCATAGCAGCTGCGTTGTGTCAGACACAATCATAGCAGCCACGTTGTGTCAGACACAATCATAGCAGCCGCGTTGTGTCAGACACAATCATAGCAGCCGCGTTGTGTCAGACACAATCATAGCAGCTGCGTTGTGTCAGACACAATCATAGCAGCCGCATTGTGTCAGACACAATCATAGCTGCCACATGGTGTCAGACACAATCATAGCAGCCGCAGTATGTCAGACACAATTATAGCAGCCACGGTATGTCAGACACAATTATAGCAGCCGCGTTGTGTCAGACACAATCATAGCAGCCACATGGTGTCAGACACAATCATAGCAGCCGCAGTATGTCAGACACAATCATAGCAGCTGCGGTATGTCAGACACAATTATAGCAGCTGCGGTATGTCAGACACAATCATAGCAGCTGCGGTATGTCAGACACAATCATAGCAGCTGTGTTGTGTCAGACACAATCATAGCAGCTGCGGTATGTCAGACACAATCATAGCAGCTGTGTTGTGTCAGACACAATCATAGCAGGCGCCGTTTGTCAGACACAATCATTGCAGCCGTGTTGTTTCAGACACAATCATAGCAGCCACGTTGTGTCAGACACAATCATAGCAGCCGCGGTGTGTCATATACAATCATAGCAGCCACGTTGTGTCAAACACAATCATAGCAGCCACATTGTGTCAGACACAATCATAGCAGCCACGTTGTGTCAGACACAATCATAGCAGCCGCGTTGTGTCAGACACAATCATAGCAGCTGTGTTGTGTCAGACACAATCATAGCAGCTGTGTTGTGTCAGACACAGTCATAGCAGCCGCGTTGTGTCAGACACAATCATAGCAGCCACCTTGTGTCAGACACAATCATAGCAGCTACGTTGTGTCAGACACAATCATAGCAGCTGCATTGTGTCAGACAAAATCATAGCAGCCACGTTGTGTCAGACACAATCATAGCAGCTGCGGTATGTCAGACACAATTATAGCAGCCACATTGTGTCAGACACAATCATAGCAGGCGCCGTTTGTCAGACACAATCATTGCAGCCGTGTTGTTTCAGACACAATCATAGCAGCCACGTTGTGTCAGACACAATCATAGCAGCCACGTTGTGTCAAACACAATCATAGCAGCCACGTTGTGTCAGACACAATCATAGCAGCCACGTTGTGTCAGACACAATCATAGCAGCCACGCTGTGTCAGACACAATCATAGCAGCCGCGTTGTGTCAGACACAATCATAGCAGCTGTGTTGTGTCAGACACAATCATAGCAGCTGTGTTGTGTCAGACACAGTCATAGCAGCCGCGTTGTGTCAGACACAATCATAGCAGCCACCTTGTGTCAGACACAATCATAGCAGCTACGTTGTGTCAGACACAATCATAGCAGCTGCATTGTGTCAGACAAAATCATAGCAGCCACGTTGTGTCAGACACAATCATAGCAGCTGCGGTATGTCAGACACAATCATAGCAGCTGTGTTGTGTCAGACACAATCATAGCAGCCGCGTTGTGTCAGACACAATCATAGCAGCTGCGGTGTGTCAGACACAATCATAGCAGCCGCGGTGTGTCAGACACAATCATAGCAGCCGCGGTGTGTCAGACACAATCATAGCAGCCGCAGTGTGTCAGACACAATCATAGCAGCCGCATTGTGTCAGACACAATCATAGCAGCCACGTTATGTCAGACACAATCATAGCAGCTACGTTGTGTCAGACATAATCATAGCAGCTGCATTGTGTCAGACACAATCATAGCAGCCACGTTGTGTCAGACACAATCATAGCAGCCACGTTGTGTCAGACACAATCATAGCAGCTGCGTTGTGTCAGACACAATCATAGCAGCGGCGGTGTTTCAGACACAATCATAGCAGCCACGGTGTGTCAGACACAATCATAGCAGCCGCGGTGTGTCAGACACAATCATAGCAGCCGCGGTGTGTCAGACACAATCATAGCAGCCACGTTGTGTTAGACACAATCATAGCAGCTGCGTTGTGTCAGACACAATAATAGCAGCTGCATTGTGTCAGACACAATCATAGCAGCCGCGTTGTGTCAGACACAATCATAGCAGCCACGTTGTGTCGGACACAATCATAGCAGCCACGTTGTGTCAGACACAATCATAGTAGCCACGTTGTTTCAGACACAATCATAGCAGCCACGTTGTGTCAGACACAATCATAGCAGCCGCGTTGTGTCAGACACAATCATAGCAGCCGCGTTGTGTCAGACACAATCATAGCAGCCACATTGTGTCAGACACAATCCTAGCAGCCGTGGTGTGTCAGACACAATCATAGCAGCCGCAGTATGTCAGACACAATTATAGCAGCCACATTGTGTCAGACACAATCATAGCAGGCACCGTGTGTCAGACACAATCATAGCAGCCACATTGTGTCAGACACAATCATAGCAGCCACGTTGTGTCAGACACAATCATAGCAGCCGCGTTGTGTCAGACACAATCATAGCAGCTGCGTTGTGTCAGACACAATCATAGCAGCTGTGTTGTGTCAGACACAATCATAGCAGCCGCGTTGTGTCAGACACAATCATAGCAGCCACGTTGTGTCAGACACAATCATAGCAGCTGCATTGTGTCAGACACAATCATAGCAGCCACATTGTGTCAGACACAATCATAGCAGCCGCGATGTGTCAGACACAATCATAGCAGCCACGTTGTGTCAGATACAATCATAGCAGCCACGTTGTGTCAGACACAATCATAGCAGCTGCATTGTTTCAGACACAATCATAGCAGCCGCGTTGTGTCAGACACAATCATAGCAGCCGCATTGTGTCAGACACAATCATAGCAGCCACGTTGTGTCAGACGCAATCATAGCAGCCATGGTGTGTCAGACACAATCATAGCAGCCACGTTGTGTCAGACACAATCATAGCAGCCGCAGTGTGTCAGACACAATCATAGCAGCCACGGTGTGTCAGACACAATCATAGCAGCCGCGGTGTGTTAGACACAATCATAGCAGCCACGTTGTGTCAGACACAATCATAGCAGCTGCATTGTGTCAGACACAATCATAGCAGCCGCGTTGTGTCAGACACAATCATAGCAGCCACGTTGTGTCAGACACAATCATTGTGTCAGACAAAATCATAGCAGCCACGTTGTGTCAGACACAATCATAGCAGCTGCGGTATGTCAGACACAATCATAGCAGCTGTGTTGTGTCAGACACAATCATAGCAGCAGCGTTGTGTCAGACACAATCATAGCAGCCGCGGTGTGTCAGACACAATCATAGCAGCCGCGGTGTGTCAGACACAATCATAGCAGCCGCGGTGTGTCAGACACAATCATAGCAGCCGCGGTGTGTCAGACACAATCATAGCAGCTGTGTTGTGTCAGACACAATCATAGCAGCCGCGTTGTGTCAGAAACAATCATAGCAGCCACGTTGTGTCAGACACAATCATAGCAGCTACGTTGTGTCAGACACAATCATAGCCGCCGCGGTGTGTCAGACACAATCATAGCAGCCACGTTGTGTCAGACACAATCATAGCAGCTGCGTTGTGTCAGACACAATAATAGCAGCTGCATTGTGTCAGACACAATCATAGCAGCCGCGTTGTGTCAGACACAATCATAGCAGCCACGTTGTGTCAGACACAATCATAGCAGCCGCGTTGTGTCAGACACAATCATAGTAGCCACGTTGTTTCAGACACAATCATAGCAGCCGCGTTGTGTCAGACACAATCATAGCAGCCGCGTTGTGTCAGACACAATCATAGCAACCGCGTTGTGTCAGACACAATCATAGCAGCCACATTGTGTCAGACACAATCCTAGCAGCCGTGGTGTGTCAGACACAATCATAGCAGCCGCAGTATGTCAGACACAATTATAGCAGCCACATTGTGTCAGACACAATCATAGCAGGCACCGTGTGTCAGACACAATCATAGCAGCCACATTGTGTCTGATACAATCATAGCAGCCACGTTGTGTCAGACACAATCATAGCAGCCGCGTTGTGTCAGACACAATCATAGCAGCTGCGTTGTGTCAGACACAATCATAGCAGCTGTGTTGTGTCAGACACAATCATAGCAGCCGCGTTGTGTCAGACACAATCATAGCAGCCACGTTGTGTCAGACACAATCATAGCAGCTGCATTGTGTCAGACACAATCATAGCAGCCACATTGTGTCAGACACAATCATAGCAGCCGCGATGTGTCAGACACAATCATAGCAGCCACATTGTGTCAGATACAATCATAGCAGCCGCGTTGTGTCAGACACAATCATACCAGCTGCATTGTTTCAGACACAATCATAGCAGCCACGTTGTGTCAGACACAATCATAGCAGCCGCATTGTGTCAGACACAATCATAGCAGCCGCGTTGTGTCAGACACAATCATAGCAGCCACGGTGTGTCAGACACAATCATAGCAGCCACGTTGTGTCAGACACAATCATAGCAGCCGCAGTGTGTCAGACACAATCATAGCAGCCAAGGTGTGTCAGACACAATCATAGCAGCCGCGGTGTGTTAGACACAATCATAGCAGCCACGTTGTGTCAGACACAATCATAGCAGCTGCATTGTGTCAGACACAATCATAGCAGCCGCGTTGTGTCAGACACAATCATAGCAGCCACGTTGTGTCAGACACAATCATAGCAGCCACGTTGTGTCAGACACAATCATAGCAGCTGCATTGTGTCAGACACAATCATAGCAGCCACGTTGTGTCAGATACAATCATAGCAGCCACGTTGTGTCAGACACAATCATAGCAGCTGCATTGTTTCAGACACAATCATAGCAGCCGCGTTGTGTCAGACACAATCATAGCAGCCACATTGTGTCAGACACAATCATAGCAGCCGCGTTGTGTCAGACACAATCATAGCAGCCACGGTGTGTCAGACACAATCATAGCAGCCACATTGTGTCAGACACAATCATAGCAGCCACAGTGTGTCAGACACAATCATAGCAGCCACAGTGTGTCAGACACAATCATAGCAGCCGCGGTGTGTTAGACACAATCATAGCAGCCGCGGTGTGTCAGACACAATCATAGCAGCCACGGTGTGTCAGACACAATCATAGCAGCCGCGGTGTATCAGACACAATCATAGCAGCCACGGTGTGTCAGACACAATCAAGGAACAGGGTACAGAACTGCTACCGCAAACACCATAGAGTCCGTTTAGAAATACGAGTTCCGAGAGGAGTTGAGGTGAGCAATAAACAGAGATGTCACGTGATGGCCTGCAGCACGTGTTCCGGTCATGGATCAAGCGGTGGAATAAATGCAAACTATACAAGGGACGTGATGGCCTGCAGCACGTGTTCCGGTCATGGATCAAGCGGTGGAATAAATGCAAACTATACAAGGGACGTGATGGCCTGCAGCACGTGTTCCGGTCAAGGATCAAGTGGTGGAATAAATGCAAATTATACAAGGGACGTGATGGCCTGCAGCACGTGTTCCGGTCATGGATCAAGCGGTGGAATAAATGCAAACTATACAAGGGACGTGATGGCCTGCAGCACGTGTTCCGGTCATGTATCACGTGGTGGAATAAATGCAAATTATACAAGGGACGTTACTTTGCAAAGGAGTACTGTGCAATGTTTTACGACTATACATATATACCTATATTGTAGCCGGTAGACCTGAACGTGGAGAGTTACAGAAGTATGGTACCGTAGAATGGGGCAATGCTTTACGACTATACATATATACCTATATTGTAGCCGGTAGACCTGAGCATGGGGAGTTACAGATGTATGGTACCATAGAATGGGGCAATGCTTTACGACTATACATATATACCTATATTGTAGCCGGTAGACCTGAGCATGGGGAGTTACAGATGTATGGTACCATAGAATGGGGCAATGCTTTACGACTATACATATATACCTATATTGTAGCCGGTAGACCTGAGCATGGGGAGTTACAGATGTATGGTACCATAGAATGGGGCAATGCTTTACGACTATACATATATACCTATATTGTAGCCGGTAGACCTGAGCATGGGGAGTTACAGATGTATGGTACCATAGAATGGGGCAATGCTTTACGACTATACATATATACCTATATTGTAGCCGGTAGACCTGAGCATGGGGAGTTACAGATGTATGGTACCATAGAATGGGGCAATGCTTTACGACTATACATATATACCTATAGTGTAGCCGATAGACCTGAACGTGGGGAGTTACAGATGTATTATTATTATATACCAAACTTATATAGCGCTCTTTTCATCTAAAAATAAAACGTTCAAAAGCGCTTTACAGCCTAAAATATCACAAATATTGATAAAAACTTACACATACAATGAGATAAAACAAGACAAAATTAGCAAACACAATTACAATGGGTTCTAAATATGCTATAAAATATTAGGATCTAAAATTATAACAATTAAAATATAGGTAATGATTAAATAAAATGTGTTCATTTGCAGTCTAAATCCTGATTGAGCACAGACACAGTTCGATATTTATGTTCCATATGAACATTTAAAAAGGTGTGTCTTCAAAGCCTTTTTGAAAGAACACAATGTTGTTGCACTTCTAAGTTTTGGGGCAGCAGTCATGAAACTTCTATCTCCGTATAGCAAACACAATTACAATGGGTTCTAAATATGCTATAAAATATTAGGATCTAAAATTATAACAATTAAAATATAGGTAATGATTAAATAAAATGTGTTCATTTGCAGTCTAAATCCTGATTGAGCACAGACACAGTTCGATATTTATGTTCCATATGAACATTTAAAAAGGTGTGTCTTCAAAGCCTTTTTGAAAGAACACAATGTTGTTGCACTTCTAAGTTTTGGGGCAGCAGTCATGAAACTTCTATCTCCGTATGTGACAGTCCGACTTCTTGGTAACACAAGAGTAACTGCTTCATTTTTAGACCTTAAGACTCTCCTTGGTATATAAACCTCAAGCAAGTTTCGCATATAAATCGGTGCTTCTCCATTCAATGCTTTATATGTGTGAGTCAGTATTTTATACTTTATTCTTTCTTGAACTGGTAGCCAATGAAGTTCTTTTAGAATGGGCGTTACATGACTGAAACGGGATGTTCTGGTTATGATGCGAGCTGCTGTGTTTTGAACAGTTTGTAATTTATTGGAAGTGTTTTTGGCACGCCGTACAACAGTGAATTACAGTAGTCGAGCCTGGATGTAACGAGTGAGTTTATGAGAGTTTTCGTGGCGTCTGTTGTTAAATACTGCCGAATGTGTCCAATCCGCCGGATCTGCGCATAACATGATTTTGTCACGGAATTTACATGTTTGTCCATATCCATTCTTGAGTCTAGGAAAGCTCCTAGATTTCTCACACATGTTGATGGTTCTGTATTTGAGTCTCCTACTTTCACATTTATGTTTTCAATGTGTTGAAAATTTCGCTGACTAGAAAACATAATCATTTCAGTTTTATCAGTATTGAGTTTTAACATGCATCCAAGCAACAATGTCTTGTAGACAGTTTTCCACTCTAAGTAGTGTCTCTGCTTGTGAAGCTTGAACGGTTGGTTTGAATGAAAGGTAAAGCTGGGAATCGTCAGCATAAAAGTGATGGTTCAGTCCATGGTGTTTACAAATGGCTCCTACAGGCTTGGTATACATAGTGTAAAATTGCGGGCCTAAAACAGACCCCTGTGGAACACTGAAATTCATGAGCACTGAGTTGGATAGTTTTCCATCGATACATACTGCTTGATAACGGTCGGTAAGATAAGATGATATCCATTGGAGAGGTTTTCCAGTAATTCCAAAATGAAATTCGAGACGCTGTAAAAGTGTTCTATGGTCGATGGTATCAAATGCAGCAGATAGGTCCAAAAGCACAAGGATTGTAGCATTGTTCTGGTCCAGAGATTGGAGTATATCGTTTTGGACTTTCAGTAAGGCAGTTTCTGTGGAATGAAACTTCCTGTACGCAGACTGATGTACCTCGTGTAAGTTATTACTTGTCAAATGTTCATCAATTCGACTATTTACTACTTTTTCCAGAATCTTCGAGACATAAGGCAGGTTTGACACGGGCCTGTAGTTCTTCAAAGTGTTTTAATCAAGGCTTGGTTTTTTCAGCAAAGGTCTTACCCGGGAGATTTTGAATGACTTTGGTACATTGCCTGTTTCCAATGAAATATTTACAATTTGTGTCACTATTGGTAGGATTTCACTAAGACAAGATTTCAGTAGCCATGTCGGAATTGGATCAATTTCACAGGATTTATTTGGCCCTTTTTTAATGAACTGTTCGACTTCTTTCTCATATGATGGACAGAAATTGTTCAAGCAGCTTATGTGAGGGAGTTTCTTTGTTTCAATATTCAATGGACCCAGTTCCGACTGGGAGTTTGAAGATATGTCATTTCTAATGCCTTCCACCTTAGAAATGAAGAAGTCACTGAATTCCTGTGCTAGTTCATTGGGATGTTTGCCTGATGGAAGCGCTATTTCACTATCGCCTTCAAGCAGGTGTTTAGTGATTTTAAACATGCTTTTTTGATCACGACCGCAAGATATGACTTTATCAGAAAAGTAGTCAAGCCGTGCTTGTTTCAACATTTTATTAACCTTGGCACACTCCTTGACTCCTGTATATTTCATGGTCGACAGTTAATCTTGATTTTTTCCACTTGCGTTCAAATTTACGCTTTACATGTTTGGCATCGTGGAGTTCCTCTGTAAACCAGGGACATGAAGGCCTTAATGTAATCGTTTGTGTACGTAAAGGGGCGTGTTTATCAACCAATGCAGAAAGTTCACTGTTGTATATGCTGACAAGATCGTCAGCATCCGTGCATTGCAAACTATTACGAAGTTTTTCTGATGCCATGATGTCACTTTTGAAAGTATCTACATCTATTGAACGGAATTTTCTATACGACACTGTTTTTCGTACAGGAGCCGGTTTCGCCGCTCTTGCATGAAATATGACTGCGAAGTGGTCTCTTGTCACTTTGCCCGAGTTATCTGAAAAACCTGGGTCAGTGACCACAACTTCTGACACAGTTTTGTCATTTTCCCTAGTAATGACCACATCCAGGATGTGACCACGGACGTGGGTAGGCTCTTTCACATGTTGTGTCATGTCACAGGATTGTAGAATACTGTTAAATTTGATTGCATCATGGTCAGAGTGGTTATCCAAATGAAAGTTTAAATCTCCAGTGATTATGATATTTTTGTCAATGGTGGCGTATTTGGACAAGAACATTCGTCTTCAAGAAATACGTTAGTTTTCAAACCATTTTCTTTATTTGGGGGCGGTCTGTACATTATTGATAAGCGTAATGAATAGGACTTAATATTTACATTACAATCTAAATACTCTAAAGTTGAAAATTCATTGTCACGTGTAGAGGACACAATGTTGACATCTATTCCAGTTTTATATATCAGAGCCACACCCCCGCCACGTCGACTACCAGGGCGAGGGACATGTTTAATCTGATACCCTTCTGGCAGCAGTTCACTTAAACACGTTTTATCAATTGAAGTGCCTAGCCATGTTTCAGTAACAGCAATCATATCTAGGTCATTTGAGAATATAAAATCACAAAACGCTATGGTTTTGTTCTTCAAAGATCTTGGATTTATACAACACAGTTTAATGTTTTTTTGGCCTTTAACAACAGTTTGAGATTCATATTTTATGCGGTATATATTTAAGCTTCTTGTAGAATTCAATACCTCTTTATCAAGATTTGAAAAACGTTCTGTTCTTGCTGTTGATATTACAGTAGGAATTGTTTCTGGTAATATTTTGATATTGTTAAAGTTGATTCCTTGATTTGTGTCCCAATTTCGCCTGCATTGATACAGACCGCTTCTGGCAGATCTGTATTTCAAAAGACCATAATCCTTTAGAACATTTAAAGTTGCTTTGTCTGGGCGTGAAAGCCTTCTAGCTACACCTGCCAATTTCAATAATTGGTCTCTATTATACTTGACAAAGCACATTGTAATCGTGAAAATTGTGTTCATCAAAAAGTTACACAATTTTACAAAGTATAAATAGTTTCTTATTTGTACATCCAATTGTTTCAAACTATGGCATTCAATATTGAATAGATATTTCCAATTAAAAAGTACAGAATAGTAACTCCTGTATATTCATGAGATACTGTACAAAAAATCACAGTTCTACAGTCACTAGTTTTAACGAAACAATCCAATTATAAGAGCACTAAATTTTCTGCAGCCTACACTTGGCGCATA
>JABXNX010001031.1:0-13889 GCA_014843695.1 Archivesica marissinica
CGTACATGCTGTAACAAGGAATTAGTGACAGTAGTCTTCCATGTTCATACAGGCGTACATGCTGTAACAAGGAATTAGTACCAGTAGTATTCCATGTTCATACAGGCGTACATGCTGTAACAAGGAATTAGTACCAGTAGTATTCCATGTTCATACAGGCGTACATGCTGTATCAAGGAATTAGTACCAGTAGTCTTCCATGTTCATACAGGCGTACATGCTGTAACAAGGAATTAGTACCAGTAGTCTTCCATGTTCATACAGGCGTACATGCTGTAACAAGGAATTAGTACCAGTAGTATTCCATGTTCATACAGGCGTACATGCTGTAACAAGGAATTAGTACCAGTAGTCTTCCATGTTCATACAGGCGTACATGCTGTAACAAGGAATTAGTACCAGTAGTATTCCATGTTCATACAGGCGTACATGCTGTAACAAGGAATTAGTACCAGTAGTCTTCCATGTTCATACAGGCGTACATGCTGTAACAAGGAATTAGTACCAGTAGTATTCCATGTTCATACAGGCGTACATGCTGTAACAAGGAATTAGTACCAGTAGTATTCCATGTTCATACAGGCGTACATGCTGTAACAAGGAATTAGTACCAGTAGTCTTCCATGTTCATACAGGCGTACATGCTGTAACAAGGAATTAGTACCAGTAGTCTTCCATGTTCATACAGGCGTACATGCTGTAACAAGGAATTAGTACCAGTAGTCTTCCATGTTCATACAGGCGTACATGCTGTAACAAGGAATTAGTACCAGTAGTATTCCATGTTCATACAGGCGTACATGCTGTAGCAAGGAATTAGTACCAGTAGTCTTCCATGTTCATACAGGCGTACATGCTGTAACAAGGAATTAGTACCAGTAGTATTCCATGTTCATACAGGCGTACATGCTGTAACAAGGAATTAGTACCAGTAGTCTTCCATGTTCATACAGGCGTACATGCTGTAACAAGGAATTAGTACCAGTAGTATTCCATGTTCATACAGGCGTACATGCTGTAACAAGGAATTAGTACCAGTAGTATTCCATGTTCATACAGGCGTACATGCTGTAACAAGGAATTAGTACCAGTAGTCGTCCATGTTCATACAGGGGTACATGCTGTAGCAAGGAATTAGTACCAGTAGTATTCCATGTTCATACAGGCGTACATGCTGTAACAAGGAATTAGTACCAGTAGTATTCCATGTTCATACAGGCGTACATGCTGTAACAAGGAATTAGTACAAGTAGTCGTCCATGTTCATACAGGCGTACATGCTGTAACAAGGAACTAGTACCAGTAGTATTCCATGTTCATACAGGCCTACATGTTGTAACAAGGAATTAGTACCAGTAGTCTTCCATGTTCATACAGGCGTACATGTTGTAACAAGGAATTAGTACCAGTAGTATTCCATGTCCATACAGGCGTACATGCTGTAACAAGGAATTAGTACCAGTAGTATTCCATGTTCATACGGGCGTACATGCTGTAACAAGGAATTAGTACCAGTAGTCTTCCATGTTCATACGGGCGTACATGCTGTAACAAGGAATTAGTACCAGTAGTCTTCCATGTTCATACGGGCGTACATGTTGTAACAAGGAATTAGTACCAGTAGTCGTCCATGTTCATACAGGGGTACATGTTGTAGCACGGAATTAGTACCAGTAGTATTCCATGTTCATACAGGCGTACATGCTGTAACAAGGAATTAGTGCCAGTAGTCTTCCATGTTCATACAGGCGTACATGCTGTAACAAGGCATTAGTGACAGTAGTCTTCCATATTCATACAGGCGTACATGCTGTAACAAGGAATTAGTGCTAGTAGTCTTCCATGTTCATACAGGCGTACATGCTGTAACAAGGAATTAGTACCAGTAATATTCCATGTTCATACAGGCGTACATGCTGTATCAAGGAATTAGTACCAGTTGTCTTCCATGTTCATACAGGTGTACATGCTGTAACAAGGAATTAGTACCAGTAGTCTTCCATGTTCATACGGGCATACATGCTGTAACAAGGAATTAGTACCAGTAGTATTCCATGTTCATACGGGCGTACATGCTGTAACAAGGAATTAGTACCAGTAGTGGTCCATGTTCATACTGGGGTACATGCTGTATCAAGGAATTAGTACCAGTAGTATTCCATGTTCATACAGGCGTACATGCTGTAACAAGGAATTAGTACCAGTAGTCGTCCATGTTCATACAGGGGTACATGCTGTAACAAGGAATTAGTACCAGTAGTATTCCATGTTCATACAGGGGTACATGCTGTAACAAGGAATTAGTACCAGTAGTATTCCATGTTCATACAGGCGTACATGCTGTAACAAGGAATTAGTACCAGTAGTCTTCCATGTTCATACAGGGGTACATGCTGTAACAAGGAATTAGTACCAGTAGTCTTCCATGTTCATACAGGCGTACATGCTGTAACAAGGAATTAGTACCAGTAGTCTTCCATGTTCATACAGGCGTACATGCTGTAACAAGGAATTAGTACCAGTAGTATTCCATGTTCATACAGGCGTACATGCTGTAACAAGGAATTAGTACCAGTAGTATTCCATGTTCATACGGCGTACATGCTGTAACAAGGAATTAGTACCAGTAGTCTTCCATGTTCATACAGGCGTACATGCTGTAACAAGGAATTAGTACCAGTAGTATTCCATGTTCATACAGGCGTACATGCTGTAACAAGGAACTAGTACCAGTAGTATTCCATGTTCATACAGGCCTACATGTTGTAACAAGGAATTAGTACCAGTAGTCTTCCATGTTCATACAGGCGTACATGGAGTAACAAGGAATTAGTACCAGTAGTATTCCATGTCCACAGAGGCGTACATGATGTAACAAGGAATTAGTACCAGTAGTATTCCATGTTCATACAGGCGTACATGTTGTAACAAGGAATTAGTACCAGTAGTCTTCCATGGTCATACAGGCGTACATGATGTAACAAGGAATTAGTACCAGTAGTCTTCCATGTTCATACAGGCGTACATGTTGTAACAAGGAATTAGTACCAGTAGTATTCCATGTTCATACAGGCGTACATGTTGTAACAAGGAATTAGTACCAGTAGTATTCCATGTTCATACAGGCGTACATGCTGTAGCAAGGAATTAGTACCAGTAGTCGTCCATGTTCATACAGGCGTACATGCTGTAACAAGGAATTAGTGCCAGTAGTAGTCCATGTTCATACAGGCGTACATGCTGTAACAAGGAATTAGTACCAGTAGTCGTCCATGTTCATACAGGCGTACATGCTGTAGCAAGGAATTAGTACCAGTAGTATTCCATGTTCATACAGGCGTACATGCTGTAGCAAGGAATTAGTACCAGTAGTATTCCATGTTCATACAGGCGTACATGCTGTAACAAGGAATTAGTACCAGTAGTATTCCATGTTCATACATGCGTACATGCTGTAGCAAGGAATTAGTACCAGTAATATTCCATGTTCATACGGGCATACATGATGTAACAAGGAATTAGTACCAGTAGTCTTCCATGTTCATACAGGGGTACATGCTGTAGCAAGGAATTAGTACCAGTAATATTCCATGTTCATACGGGCGTACATGCTGTAACAGGGAATTAGTACCAGTAGTCTTCCATGTTCATACGGGCGTACATGCTGTAACAAGGAATTAGTACCAGTAGTCTTCCATGTTCATACGGGCGTACATGCTGTAACAAGGAATTAGTACCAGTAGTCGTCCATGTTCATACAGGGGTACATGTTGTAGCAAGGAATTAGTACCAGTAGTATTCCATGTTCATACAGGCGTACATGCTGTAACAAGGAATTAGTACCAGTAGTAGTCCATGTTCATACAGGCGTACATGCTGTAACAAGGAATTAGTACCAGTAGTCTTCCATGTTCATACGGGCGTACATGTTGTAACAAGGAATTAGTACCAGTAGTCTTCCATGTTCATACAGGGGTACATGCTGTAGCAAGGAATTAGTACCAGTAGTATTCCATGTTCATACAGGCGTACATGCTGTAACAAGGAATTAGTACCAGTAGTCGTCCATGTTCATACAGGCGTACATGCTGTAACAAGGAATTAGTACCAGTAGTATTCCATGTTCATACAGGCGTACATGCTGTAACAAGGAATTAGTACCAGTAGTCTTCCATGTTCATACAGGCGTACATGTTGTAACAAGGAATTAGTACCAGTAGTATTCCATGTCCATAGAGGCGTACATGATGTAACAAGGAATTAGTACCAGTAGTATTCCATGTTCATACGGGCGTACATGCTGTAACAAGGAATTAGTACCAGTAGTCTTCCATGTTCATACGGGCGTACATGCTGTAACAAGGAATTAGTACCAGTAGTCGTCCATGTTCATACAGGGGTACATGTTGTAGCACGGAATTAGTACCAGTAATATTCCATGTTCATACAGGCGTACATGCTGTAACAAGGAATTAGTACCAGTAGTCTTCCATGTTCATACGGGCGTACATGCTGTAACAAGGAATTAGTACCAGTAGTATTCCATGTTCATACGGGCGTACATGCTGTAACAAGGAATTAGTACCAGTAGTGGTCCATGTTCATACTGGGGTACATGCTGTATCAAGGAATTAGTACCAGTAGTATTCCATGTTCATACAGGCGTACATGCTGTAACAAGGAATTAGTACCAGTAGTCGTCCATGTTCATACAGGGGTACATGCTGTAACAAGGAATTAGTACCAGTAGTATTCCATGTTCATACAGGGGTACATGCTGTAACAAGGAATTAGTACCAGTAGTATTCCATGTTCATACAGGCGTACATGCTGTAACAAGGAATTAGTACCAGTAGTCGTCCATGTTCATACAGGGGTACATGCTGTAACAAGGAATTAGTACCAGTAGTCTTCCATGTTCATACAGGCGTACATGCTGTAACAAGGAATTAGTACCAGTAGTCTTCCATGTTCATACAGGCGTACATGCTGTAACAAGGAATTAGTACCAGTAGTATTCCATGTTCATACAGGCGTACATGCTGTAGCAAGGAATTAGTACCAGTAATATTCCATGTTCATACGGGCATACATGATGCAACAAGGAATTAATACCAGTAGTCGTCCATGTTCATACAGGCGTACATGCTGTAACAAGGAATTAGTGCCAGTAGTAGTCCATGTTCATACAGGCGTACATGCTGTAACAAGGAACTAGTACCAGTAGTAGTCCATGTTCATACAGGCCTACATGTTGTAACAAGTAATTAGTACCAGTAGTCTTCCATGTTCATACAGGCGTACATGGAGTAACAAGGAATTAGTACCAGTAGTATTCCATGTCCACAGAGGCGTACATGATGTAACAAGGAATTAGTACCAGTAGTATTCCATGTTCATACAGGCGTACATGTTGTAACAAGGAATTAGTACCAGTACTAATCCATGTTCATACAGGCGTACATGCTGTAGCAAGGAATTAATACGAGTAGTCGTCCATGTTCATACAGGCGTACATGCTGTAACAAGGAATTAGTGCCAGTAGTAGTCCATGTTCATACAGGCGTACATGCTGTAACAAGGAATTAGTACCAGTAGTCGTCCATGTTCATACAGGCGTACATGCTGTAGCAAGGAATTAGAACCAGTAGTACTCATGTTCATACAAGCGTACATGCTGTAGCAAGGAATTAGTACCAGTAGTCGTCATTGTTCATACAGGGGTACATGCTGTAACAAGGAATTAGTACCAGTAGTATTCCATGTTCATACAGGGGTACATGCTGTAACAAGGAAATAGTACCAGTAGTATTCCATGTTCATACAGGCGTACATGCTGTAACAAGGAATTAGTACCAGTAGTCGTCCATGTTAATACAGGCGTACATGCTATAACAAGGAATTAGTACCAGTAGTCTTCCATGTTCATACAGGCGTACATGCTGTAACAAGGAATTAGTGCCAGTAGTAGTCCATGTTCATACAGGCGTACATGCTGTAACAAGGAACTAGTACCAGTAGTATTGCATGTTCATACAGGCCTACATGTTGTAACAAGTAATTAGTACCAGTAGTCTTCCATGTTCATACAGGCGTACATGCTGTAGCAAGGAATTAGTACCAGTAATATTCCATGTTCATACGGGCATACATGATGCAACAAGGAATTAATACCAGCAGTCGTCCATGTTCATACAGGCGTACATGCTGTAACAAGGAATTAGTGCCAGTAGTAGTCCATGTTCATACAGGCGTACATGTTGTAACAAGGAATTAGTACCAGTAGTCTTCCATGTTCATACAGGCGTACATGTTGTAACAAGGAATTAGTACCAGTAGTATTCCATGTCCATAGAGGCGTACATGATGTAACAAGGAATTAGTACTAGTAGTATTCCATGTTCATACGGGCGTACATGCTGTAACAGGGAATTAGTACCTGTAGTCTTCCATGTTCATACGGGCGTACATGCTGTAACAAGGAATTAGTAACAGTAGTCGTCCATGTTCATACAGGGGTACATGTTGTAGCACGGAAATAGTACCAGTAATATTCCATGTTCATACAGGCGTACATGCTGTAACAAGGAATTAGTACCAGTAGTCTTCCATGTTCATACGGGCATACATGCTGTAACAAGGAATTAGTACCAGTAGTATTCCATGTTCATACGGGCGTACATGCTGTAACAAGGAATTAGTACCAGTAGTGGTCCATGTTCATACTGGGGTACATGCTGTATCAAGGAATTAGTACCAGTAGTATTCCATGTTCATACAGGCGTACATGCTGTAACAAGGAATTAGTACCAGTAGTCGTCCATGTTCATACAGGGGTACATGCTGTAACAAGGAATTAGTACCAGTAGTATTCCATGTTCATACAGGCGTACATGCTGTAACAAGGAATTAGTACCAGTAGTATTCCATGTTCATACAGGCGTACATGCTGTAACAAGGAATTAGTACCAGTAGTCGTCCATGTTCATACAGGCGTACATGCTGTAACAAGGAATTAGTACCAGTAGTCTTCCATGTTCATACAGGCGTACATGCTGTAACAAGGAATTAGTACCAGTAGTCTTCCATGTTCATACAGGCGTACATGCTGTAACAAGGAATTAGTACCAGTAGTATTCCATGTTCATACAGGCGTACATGCTGTAGCAAGGAATTAGTACCAGTAGTATTCCATGTTCATACAGGCGTACATGTGAACAAGGAATTAGTACCAGTAGTCGTCCATGTTCATACAGGCGTACATGCTGTAACAAGGAATTAGTACCAGTAGTAGTCCATGTTCATACAGGCGTACATGCTGTAGCAAGGAATTAGTACCAGTAGTATTCCATGTTCATACAGGCCTACATGTTGTAACAAGGAATTAGTACCAGTAGTCTTCCATGTTCATACAGGCGTACATGCTGTAACAAGGAATTAGTACCAGTAGTATTCCATGTTCATACAGGCGTACATGATGTAACAAGGAATTAGTACCAGTAGTATTCCATGTTCATACAGGCGTACATGCTGTAGCAAGGAATTAGTACCAGTAGTCGTCCATGTTCATACAGGCGTACATGCTGTAGCAAGGAATTAGTGCCAGTAGTAGTCCATGTTCATACAGGCGTACATGCTGTAACAAGGAATTAGTACAGTAGTCTCATGTTCATACAGGCGTACATGCGGTAGCAAGCAATTAGTACCAGTAGTACTCCATGTTCATACAAGCGTACATGCTGTAGCAAGGAATTAGTACCAGTAGTATTCCATGTTCATACAGGCGTACATGATGTAACAAGGAATTAGTACCAGTAGTCTTCCATGTTCATACAGGCGTACATGCTGTAACAAGGAATTAGTACCAGTAGTCTTCCATGTTCATACAGGCGTACATGCTGTAGCAAGGAATTAGTACCAGTAGTATTCCATGTTCATACAGGCGTACATGATGTAACAAGGAATTAGTAACAGTAGTCTTCCATGTTCATACAGGCGTACATGCTGTAACAAGGAATTAGTACCAGTAGTCTTCCATGTTCATACAGGCGTACATGATGTAACAAGGAATTAGTACCAGTAGTCTTCCATGTTCATACAGGCGTACATGATGTAACAAGGAATTAGTACTAGTAGTATTCCATGTTCATACAGGCGTACATGCTGTAACAAGGAATTAGTACCAGTAGTCTTCCATGTTCATACAGGGGTACATGCTGTAGCAAGGAATTAGTACCAGTAATATTCCATGTTCATACGGGCATACATGATGCAACAAGGAATTAGTACCAGTAGTCTTCCATGTTCATACAGGCGTACATGTTGTAACAAGGAATTAGTACCAGTAGTATTCCATGTTCATACAGGCGTACATGATGTAGCAAGTAATTAATACCAGTAGTCGTCCATGTTCATACAGGCGTACATGCTGTAGCAAGGAATTAGTACCAGTAGTACTCCATGTTCATACAAGCGTACATGCTGTAGCAAGGAATTAGTACCAGTAGTATTCCATGTTAATACATGCGTACATGCTGTAACAAGGAATTAGTACCAGTAGTATTCCATGTTCATACATGCGTACATGCTGTAGCAAGGAATTAGTACCAGTAATATTCCATGTTCATACGGGCATACATGATGCAACAAGGAATTAGTACTAGTAGTCTTCCATGTTCATACAGAGGTACATGCTATAGCAAGGAATTAGTACCAGTAATATTCCATGTTCATACGGGCGTACATGCTGTAACAGTGAATTAGTAACAGTAGTCTTCCATGTTCATACGGGCGTACATGCTGTAACAAGGAATTAGTACCAGTAGTCTTCCATGTTCATACGGGCATACATGTTGTAGCACGGAATTAGTACCAGTAGTATTCCATGTTCATACAGGCGTACATGCTGTAACAAGTAATTAGTACCAGCAGTAGTCCATGTTCATACAGGGGTACATGCTGTAACAAGGAATTAGTACAAGTAGTCGTCCATGTTCATACAGGCGTACATGCTGTAACAAGGAACTAGTACCAGTAGTATTACATGTTCATACAGGCCTACATGTTGTAACAAGGAATTAGTACCAGTAGTATTCCATGTTCATACAGGCGTACATGCTGTATCAAGGAATTAGTACCAGTTGTCTTCCATGTTCCTACAGGTGTACATTCTGTAACAAGGAATTAGTAACAGTAGTCGTCCATGTTCATACAGGCGTACATGCGGTAGCAAGCAATTAGTACCAGTAGTACTCCATGTTCATACAAGCGTGCATGCTGTAGCAAGGAATTAGTACCAGTAGTATTCCATGTTCATACAGGCGTACATGATGTAACAAGGAATTAGTACCAGTAGTCTTCCATGTTCATACAGGCGTACATGCTGTAACAAGGAATTAGTACCAGTAGTCTTCCATGTTCATACAGGCGTACATGCTGTAGCAAGGAATTAGTACCAGTAGTATTCCATGTTCATACAGGCGTACATGATGTAACAAGGAATTAGTACCAGTAGTCTTCCATGTTCATACAGGCGTACATGCTGTAACAAGGAATTAGTACCAGTAGTCTTCCATGTTCATACAGGCGTACATGCTGTAGCAAGGAATTAGTACCAGTAGTATTCCATGTTCATACAGGCGTACATGATGTAACAAGGAATTAGTACCAGTAGTCTTCCATGTTCATACAGGCGTACATGCTGTAACAAGGAATTAGTACCAGTAGTCTTCCATGTTCATACAGGCGTACATGCTGTAGCAAGGAATTAGTACCAGTAGTATTCCATGTTCATACAGGCGTACATGATGCAACAAGGAATTAGTACCAGTAGTCTTCCATGTTCATACAGGCGTACATGATGTAGCAAGGAATTAGTACCAGTAGTCTCCATGTTCATACAGGCGTACATGCTGTAGCAAGGAATTAGTACCAGTAGTACTTCCATGTTCATACAAGCGTACATGCTGTAGCAAGGAATTAGTACCAGTAGTATTCCATGTTATACTGCGTACATGCTGTAACAAGGAATTAGTACAGTATTCCATGTTCATACATGCGTACATGCTGTAGCAAGGAATTAGTACCAGTAATATTCCATGTTCATACGGGCATACATGATGCAACAAGGAATTAGTACTAGTAGTGTTCCATGTTCATACAGAGGTACATGCTATAGCAAGGAATTAGTACCAGTAATATTCCATGTTCATACATGCGTACATGCTGTAGCAAGGAATTAGTACCAGTAATATTCCATGTTCATACGGGCATACATGATGCAACAAGGAATTAGTACTAGTAGTCTTCCATGTTCATACAGAGGTACATGCTGTAACAAGGAATTAGTACCAGTAGTCTTCCATGTTCATACAGGGGTACATGCTGTAGCAAGGAATTAGTACCAGTAATATTCCATGTTCATACGGGCGTACATGCTGTAACAGGGAATTAGTAACAGTAGTCTTCCATGTTCATACGGGCGTACATGCTGTAACAAGGAATTAGTACCAGTAGTCTTCCATGTTCATACGGGCATACATGTTGTAGCACGGAATTAGTACCAGTAGTATTCCATGTTCATACAGGCGTACATGCTGTACCAAGGAATTAGTACCAGCAGTAGTCCATGTTCATACAGGGGTACATGCTGTAACAAGGAATTAGTACAAGTAGTCGTCCATGTTCATACAGGCGTACATGCTGTAACAAGGAACTAGTACCAGTAGTATTCCATGTTCATACAGGCCTACATGTTGTAACAAGGAATTAGTACCAGTAGTCTTCCATGTTCATACAGGCGTACATGTTGCAACAAGGAATTAGTACCAGTAGTATTCCATGTCCATAGAGGCGTACATGATGTAACAAGGAATTAGTACCAGTAGTATTCCATGTTCATACGGGCGTACATGCTGTAACAAGGAATTAGTACCAGTAGTTTTCCATGTTCATACGGGCGTACATGCTGTAACAAGGAATTAGTACCAGTAGTCTTCCATGTTCATACGGGCGTACATGGTGTAACAAGGAATTAGTACCATTAGTCGTCCATGTTCATACAGGGGTACATGTTGTAGCACGGAATTAGTACCAGTAGTATTCCATGTTCATACAGGCGTATATGCTGTAACAAGGAATTAGTGCCAGTAGTCTTCCATGTCCATACAGGTGTACATCATGTTATAACAAGGCATTAGTGACAGTAATCTTCCATATTCATACAGGCGTACATGCTGTAGCAAGGAATTAGTGCTAGTAGTCTTCCATGTTCATACAGGCGTACATGCTGTAACAAGGAATTAGTACCAGTAATCTTCCATGTTCATACAGGCGTACATGCTGTATCAAGGAATTAGTACCAGTTGTCTTCCATGTTCCTACAGGTGTACATTCTGTAACAAGGAATTAGTACCAGTAGTCTTCCATGTTCATACAGGCGTACATGTTGTAACAAGTAATTAGTACCAGTAGTATTCCATGTTCATAAAGGCGTACATGCTGTAGCAGGGAATTAGTACCAGTAGTCGTCCATGTTCATACAGGCATACATGCTGTAGCAAGGAATTAGTGCCAGTAGTAGTCCATGTTCATACAGGCGTACATGCTTTAACAAGGAATTAGTAACAGTAGTCGTCCATGTTCATACAGGCGTACATGCGGTAGCAAGCAATTAGTACCAGTAGTACTCCATGTTCATACAAGCGTACATGCTGTAGCAAGGAATTAGTACCAGTAGTATTCCATGTTCATACAGGCGTACATGATGTAACAAGGAATTAGTACCAGTAGTCTTCCATGTTCATACAGGCGTACATGCTGTAACAAGGAATTAGTACCAGTAGTCTTCCATGTTCATACAGGCGTACATGCTGTAGCAAGGAATTAGTACCAGTAGTATTCCATGTTCATACAGGCGTACATGATGTAACAAGGAATTAGTACCAGTAGTCTTCCATGTTCATACAGGCGTACATGCTGTAACAAGGAATTAGTACCAGTAGTCTTCCATGTTCATACAGGCGTACATGCTGTAGCAAGGAATTAGTACCAGTAGTATTCCATGTTCATACAGGCGTACATGATGTAACAAGGAATTAGTACCAGTAGTCTTCCATGTTCATACAGGCGTACATGCTGTAACAAGGAATTAGTACCAGTAGTCTTCCATGTTCATACAGGCGTACATGCTGTAACAAGGAATTAGTACCAGTAGTCTTCCATGTTCATACAGGCGTACATGCTGTAACAAGGAATTAGTACCAGTAGTCTTCCATGTTCATACAGGCGTACATGCTGTAACAAGGAATTAGTACCAGTAGTCTTCCATGTTCATACAGGCGTACATGATGTAACAAGGAATTAGTACCAGTAGTATTCCATGTTCATACAGGCGTACATGCTGTAACAAGGAATTAGTACCAGTAGTCTTCCATGTTCATACAGGGGTACATGCTGTAGCAAGGAATTAGTACCAGTAATATTCCATGTTCATACGGGCGTACATGATGTAACAAGGAATTAGTACCAGTAGTCTTCCATGTTCATACAGGCGTACATGATGTAACAAGGAATTAGTACTAGTAGTATTCCATGTTCATACAGGCGTACATGCTGTAACAAGGAATTAGTACCAGTAGTCTTCCATGTTCATACAGGGGTACATGCTGTAGCAAGGAATTAGTACCAGTAATATTCCATGTTCATACGGGCATACATGATGCAACAAGGAATTAGTACCAGTAGTCTTCCATGTTCATACAGGCGTACATGATGTAACAAGGAATTAGTACCAGTAGTCTTCCATGTTCATACAGGCGTACATGATGTAACAAGGAATTAGTACCAGTAGTATTCCATGTTCATACAGGCGTACATGCTGTAACAAGGAATTAGTACCAGTAGTCTTCCATGTTCATACAGGGGTACATGCTGTAGCAAGGAATTAGTACCAGTAGTATTCCATGTTCATACGGGCATACATGATGCAACAAGGAATTAGTACCAGTAGTCTTCCATGTTCATACAGGCGTACATGTTGTAACAAGGAATTAGTACCAGTAGTATTCCATGTTCATACAGGCGTACATGATGTAGCAAGGAATTAGTACCAGTAGTCGTCCATGTTCATACAGGCGTACATGCTGTAGCAAGGAATTAGTGCCAGTAGTAGTCCATGTTCATAAAGGCGTACATGCTGTAACAAGGAATTAGTAACAGTAGTCGTCCATGTTCATACAGGCGTACATGCTGTAGCAAGGAATTAGTACCAGTAGTACTCCATGTTCATACAAGCGTACATGCTGTAGCAAGGAATTAGTACCAGTAGTATTCCATGTTCATACAGGCGTACATGCTGTAGCAAGGAATTAGTACCAGTAGTATTCCATGTTCATACAGGCGTACATGATGTAACAAGGAATTAGTACCAGTAGTCTTCCATGTTCATACAGGCGTACATGCTGTAACAAGGAATTAGTACCAGTAGTCTTCCATGTTCATACAGGCGTACATGTTGTAACAAGGAATTAGTACCAGTAGTCTTCCATGTTCATACAGGCGTACATGTTGTAACAAGGAATTAGTACCAGTAGTATTCCATGTTCATACAGGCGTACATGCTGTAACAAGGAATTAGTACCAGTAGTCTTCCATGTTCATACAGGGGTACATGCTGTAGCAAGGAATTAGTACCAGTAATATTCCATGTTCATACAGGCGTACATGCTGTAACAAGGAATTAGTACCAGTAGTCTTCCATGTTCATACAGGCGTACATGCTGTAGCAAGTCATACAGGCGTACATGCTGTAACAAGGAATTAGTACCAGTAGTAGTCCATGTTCATACAGGGGTACATGCTGTAGCAAGGAATTAGTACCAGTAGTATTC
>JABXNX010000167.1:0-28719 GCA_014843695.1 Archivesica marissinica
GGGGATGGTTCTATGTGGGGATGGTTCTATGATGGGATGGTTCTATGTGGGTATTGTTCTATGTGGGAATGGTTCTATGTGGGGATGGGTATTGTTCTATGTGGGAATGGTTCTATGTGGGAATGGTTCTATGTGGGGATGGGTTGTTTATGTGGGGATGGTTCTATGATGGGATGGTTCTATGTGGGGATGGTTCTATGTGGGGATGGTTCTATGTGGGAATGGTTCTATGTGGGAATGGTTCTATGTGGGGATGGGGATGGTTCTATGTGGGGATGGTTCTATGTGGGGATGGGTTGTTCTATGATGGGATGGTTCTATGTGTGAATGGTTCTATGTGGGAATGGTTCTATGTGGGGATGGGTATTGTTCTATGTGGGAATGGTTCTATGTGGGGATGGTTCTATGTGGGAATGGTTCTATGTGGGAATGGTTCTATGTGGGGATGGGGATGGTTCTATGTGGGGATGGGTATTGTTCTATGATGGGATGGTTCTATGTGGGAATGGTTCTATGTGGGAATGGTTCTATGTGGGGATGGTTCTATGTGGGAATGGTTCTATGTGGGAATGGTTCTATGTGGGGATGGGATGTTCTATGTGGGGATGGTTCTATGTGGGGATGGTTCTATGTGGGAATGGTTCTATGTGGGAATGGTTCTATGTGGGGATGGTTCTATGTGGGAATGGTTCTATGTGGGGATGGTTCTATGTGGGAATGGTTCTATGATGGGATGGTTCTATGTGGGATGGTTCTATGTGGGAATGGTTCTATGTGGGGATGGTTCTATGTGGGAATGGTTCTATGGGGGATGGTTCTATGTGGGGATGGTTATGTGGGATGTTCTATGTGGGAATGGTTCTATGTGGGGATGGTTCTATGTGGGAATGGTTCTATGTGGGGATGGTTCTATGTGGGAATGGTTCTATGTGGGGATGGTTCTATGGGGGATGGTTCTATGTGGGATGGTTCTATGTGGGGAATGGTTCTATGTGGGGATGGTTCTATGTGGGAATGGTTCTATGTGGGGATGGTTCTATGTGGGGATGGTTCTATGTGGGGATGGTTCTATGTGGGGATGGTTCTATGTGGGAATGGTTCTATGTGGGGATGGGGTTCTATGTGGGGGGTTCTATGTGGGGATGGTTCTATGTGGGAATGGTTCTATGTGGGGATGGTTCTATGTGGGGATGGTTCTATGTGGGGATGGTTCTATGTGGGGATGGTTCTATGGGAATGGTTCTATGTGGGATGGTTCTATGTGGGGATGGTTCTATGTGGGAGGTTCTATGTGGGGATGGTTCTATGTGGGGATGGTTCTATGTGGGGATGGTTCTATGATGGGATGGTTCTATGTGGGGATGGTTCTATGTGGAATGGTTCTATGTGGGGATGGTTCTATGTGGGGATGGTTCTATGTGGGGATGGTTCTATTGGGAATGGTTCTATGTGGGGATGGTTCTATGTGGGATGGTTCTATGTGGGGATGGTTCTATGTGGGGATGGTTCTATGTGGGGATGGTTCTATGTGGGGATGGTTCTATGTGGGGATGGTTCTATGTGGGAATGGTTCTATGTGGGGATGGTTCTATGTGGGGATGTGGATGGTTCTATGTGGGGATGGGTATTGTTCTATGTGGGAATGGTTCTATGTGGGGATGGGGATGGTTCTATGTGGGGATGGGTATTGTTCTATGTGGGAATGGTTCTATGATGGGATGGTTCTATGTGGGAATGGTTCTATGTGGGAATGGTTCTATGTGGGAAGGGTTCTATGTGGGAATTGTTCTATGTGGGAATGGTTCTAGGTGTGAATGGTTCTATGTGGGGATGGTTCTATGTGGGGATGGTTCTATGTGGGAATGGTTCTATGTGGGAATGGTTCTATGTGGGGATGGGGATGGTTCTATGTGGGGATGGGTATTGTTCTATGTGGGGATGGTTCTATGTGGGAATGGTTCTATGATGGGATGGTTCTATGTGGGAATGGTTCTATGTGGGAATGGTTCTATGATGGGATGGTTCTATGTGGGAATGGTTCTATGTGGGAATGGTTCTATGTGGGGATGGTTCTATGTGGGAATGGTTCTATGTGGGGATGGTTCTATGTGGGAATGGTTCTATGTGGGGATGTTCTAGTGGGGAGGGTTCTATGTGGGAAGGTTCTATGTGGGGATGGGTATTGTCTATGTGGGGATGGTTCTATGTGGGAATGGTTCTATGTGGGATGGTTCTATGTGGGGATGGTTCTATGTGGGGATGGTTCTATGTGGGAATGGTTCTATGTGGGGATGGTTCTATGTGGGAATGGTTCTATGTGGGGATGGTTCTATGTGGGGATGGGGATGGTTCTATGTGGGGATGGGTATTGTTCTATGTGGGAATGGTTCTATGTGGGGATGGGGATGGTTCTATGTGGGGATGGTTCTATGTGGGAATGGTTCTATGATGGGATGGTTCTATGTGGGAATGGTTCTATGTGGGAATGGTTCTATGTGGGAATGGTTCTATGTGGGAATGTTTATGTGGGAATGGTTCTAGGGTGAATGTTCTATGTGGGGATGGTTCTATGTGGGGGTTCTATGTGGGAATGGTTCTATGTGGGATGGTTCTATGTGGGGATGGGGATGGTTCTATGTGGGGATGGGGATGGTTCTATGTGGGATGGTTCTATGTGGGGATGGTTCTATGTGGGGATGGTTCTATGTGGGAATGGTTCTATGTGGGAATGGTTCTATGTGGGAATGGTTCTATGTGGGGATGGTTCTATGTGGGAATGGTTCTATGTGTGAATGGTTCTATGTGGGAATGGTTCTATGTGGGGATGGTTCTATGTGGGGATGGTTCTATGTGGGAATGGTTCTATGTGTGAATGGTTCTATGTGGGTATTGTTCTATGTGGGAATGGTTCTATGTGGGGATGGGTGTTCTATGTGGGGATGGTTCTATGTGGGGATGGTGTATTGTTCTATGTGGGGATGGGTATGTTCTATGGGGATGGTTCTATGTGGGGATGGTTCTATGTGGGATGGTTCTATGTGGGGATGGTTCTATGTGGGGATGGTTCTATGTGGGGATGGTTCTATGGGGAATGGTTCTATGTGGGAATGGTTCTATGTGGGGATGGTTCTATGTGGGGATGGTTCTATGTGGGGATGGTTCTATGTGGGGATGGTTCTATGTGGGAATGGTTCTATGATGGGATGGTTCTATGTGGGGATGGTTCTTGTGGGATGGTTCTATGTGGGGTGGTTCTATGTGGGATGGTTCTATGTGGGGATGTTCTATGTGGGAATGGTTCTATGTGGGGATGGTTCTATGTGGGGATGGTTCTATGTGGGATGGTTCTATGTGAATCTGTACAACTAGACCGGTATTGACATACTGAACAACCCGGAGTTTCTGTACAACTAGACCAGGTATTGACATACTGAACAACCCAGACTTTCTGTACAACTAGACCTGGTATTGACATACTGAACAACCCGGAGTTTCTGTACAACTAGACCAGGTATTGACATACTGAACAACCCGGAGTTTCTGTACAACTAGACCCGGTATTGACATACTGAACAACCCGGAGTTTCTGTACAACTAGACCAGGTATTGACATACTGAACAACCCAGACTTTCTGTACAACTAGACCTGGTATTGACATACTGAACAACCCGGAGTTTCTGTACAACTAGACCAGGTATTGACATACTGAACAACCCGGACTTTCTGTACAACTAGACCCGGTATTGACATACGGAACAACCCGGAGTTTCTGTACAACTAGACCTGGTATTGACATACTGAACAACCCGGAGTTTCTGTACAACTAGACCCGGTATTGACATACTGAACAACCCAGACTTTCTGTACAACTAGACCCGGTATTGACATACTGTACAACCCAGACTTTCTGTACAACTAGACCTGGTATTGACATACTGAACAACACGGAGTTTCTGTACAACTAGACCTGGTATTGACATACTGAACAACCCGGTGTTTCTGTACAACTAGACCTGGTATTGACATACTGAACAACCCGGTGTTTCTGTACAACTAGACCTGGTATTGACATACTGATCAACCCGGTGTTTCTGTACAACTAGACCTGGTATTGACATACTGAACAACTCGGAGTTTCTGTACAACTAGACCTGGTATTGACATACTGAACAACACGGAGTTTCTGTACAACTAGACCTGGTATTGACATACTGAACATCCAGAGTTTCTGTACAACTAGACCTGGTATTGACATACTGAACAACACGGAGTTTCTGTACAACTAGACCTGGTATTGACATACTGAACAACACGGAGTTTCTGTACAACTAGACCTGGTATTGACATACTGAACAACCCGGAGTTTCTGTACAACTAGACCCGGTATTGACATATTGAACAACCCGGACTTTCTGCACAACTAGACCCGGTATTGACATACTGAACAACACGGAGTTTCTGTACAACTAGACCCGTTATTGACATACTGAACAAACCAGAGTTTCTGTACAACTACATGTAGACCCATTATTGACATACTGAACAACCCAGAGTTTCTGTACAACTAGACATGGTATTGACATACTGAACAACCCGGAGTTTCTGTACAACTAGACCTGGTATTGACCTGCTGAACAACCCGGAGTTTCTGTACAACTAGGAGCTATGAATCGAGACCATAATTGGTCGACCTGCGCGCGTGCAATATGCCCAGAACTGGTTAATCTGCGCGCGCGCATTACGCCCAAAAGTGGTTAATTTGCGCGTGCGCATAACGGCAACAAGTGGGTAATGTGCGCGCGTAGAATATGGCGACAACCCGGGGGAAAGTAATCCCCATCTGCGAAAATGATGTCACAATAAACCCCATTTACAAAGGGTTTTTGTCGCATCCAAATTAACCCCATTGCCAAGATAATTCCACCACGGATTTACCCCATTGTTACAGGTAAAATTGAAAAGCAAAATTTTGTATGCATTTTAAACAAAATTCAAAGGTAAATATTTTTACCCGTTTATAACCCCATTAATGCCACTTTCACCCATTCACCCCCCATAACCCGTAACACGGATTTGTTATCCATTCACCCCCTCCCCCTCCCCTTCATAACAAATGCCCCCCCCCCAATTAATGTCACTTTTTCACCCATTCACCCCCCCATAACCCTTAACACGGATTTGTTATACATTCACCCCCTCTCCCCCCCCCTCATAACAAATGCCCCCCAATACGAGTACCTTTCTATTTAGAGTAGCCAGGGGAGGGGGACTGATTAATCTGATTAATGGGCTTATTCTAAGATACTAATTAAAATTGTAGACGATGTTCCAATTTCATTATCAGATGACAAATGTGAATAAAAACACACATCAACAGGTAGGTTTTATATGGAAACATGTTTATTACATTTTTTTGTAAATATGTCACTTGAAAAACACAAAACATAGACAATTCTGTAAAATGTTACCATGTGAAGTCTAGCACCTAACGACATGTGGAAGCTAGACAGGCTATCAGAGTCTTTAGAAATCGAGCAGATATTTATTATACACATTATGGATGTTGTTTCGATAATTATATCGTTTTATTGACATATAAAAAGCAATATTGCCAGAGGCGAAGCCGAGGGCAATATCACTATTTATATAGGTATCAATAAAACGATACGACTACATGTCAATAGGACTACATTTACATGAAATCATCTGATTGGTCGAAACGCATCTGATAAAAAGAGATACATGTCATTGAATTTATGGTTACACGTGTATAGGCTTACATTTGTGAAATGTATTAGTGAGTCAAGGAATAAAACAATTGTGAACATCCACGATCTGTGTGCTAGCCTAATCTCTCAATTAAAGTCACTGGGAGTAAATAGTACACGAGCCTTGCGGATCCTGCGTGGCTGGGCCTGTGGTGTTGGTCTGCTGGATCGTGGGGTGCGCTCTGGATCGGGCATTAGACGGAGTCCTGGCGCCGCCACATTATCGGGAATGTCATTCGTCCTGTCCACGACTCCGTAGAGTTGTCTTGGAGTTAGCATGTGACGGCCTGTCCCCAGGTTACGCCTGACGTCATCAGCGGGAGCCCTGCGAGAGGTTGAGAAGCGCGGAGGCTGAAAGGGAGAGACTTCGCTACCCTCGCCCGATTCCCCCTCTAGCATGGGCAGTACATCAGGAGCCAGAGTAGCGCGTAAACCCTGAAAATAAAAGCAAATATATAATAACAGTGAATATATACTATTAAAGTATAGGTATAAAATAAAGGTAGTTTTAATATCCGATTCCTATATATGTTTGTTTGTCTATGCCAAATCTTCTGACGCTTAATAATATGTCTCTATAAATTTGTTTTTGCTTCTATGATAATTAATAAAGTACCAAGTCCACGTACCAAGGTCGACTGGCACAATAATTTTCAATGCGCAGATCGACAACAACGAGCTTATTTGCGCGCGCGCAGCTAAACCAAAAAACAACATTTTGAGCGCGCGCAGATCGTCAGTAACGAGCTAATTGGCGCGCGCGCAGCTGAACATGAAATGGTATTTCGCGCGCGCGCAGATCGACAATTTGTGGGACCTATTCATACCTGCAACTAGACCCGATATTGACATACTGAACAGCCCGGAGTTTCTGTACAACTAGACCTGGTATTGACATACTGAATAACCCGGTGTTTCTGTACAACTAGACCCGGTATTGACATACTGAATAACCCGGTGTTTCTGTACAACTAGACCTGGTATTGACATACTGAATAACCCGGTGTTTCTGTACAACTAGACCTGGTATTGACATACTGAATAACCCGGTGTTTCTGTACAACTAGACCTGGTATTGACATACTGAATAACCCGGTGTTTCTGTACAACTAGACCCGGTATTGACATACTGAATAACCCGGTGTTTCTGTACAACTAGACCAGGTATTGACATACTGAACAACCCGGTGTTTCTGTACAACTAGACCCGGTATTGACATACCGAACAACCCGGAGTTTCTGTACAACTAGACCCGGTATTGACATACTGAACAACCCGGAGTTTCTGTACAACTAGACCCGGTATTGACATACGGAACAACCCGGAGTGTCTGTACAACTAGACCCGGTATTGACATACTGAACAACCCGGAGTTTCTGTACAACTAGACCAGGTATTGACATACTGAACAACCCAGACTTTCTGTACAACTAGACCTGGTATTGACATACTGAACAACCCGGAGTTTCTGTACAACTAGACCAGGTATTGACATACTGAACAACCCGGAGTTTCTGTACAACTAGACCCGGTATTGACATACTGAACAACCCGGAGTTTCTGTACAACTAGACCAGGTATTGACATACTGAACAACCCAGACTTTCTGTACAACTAGACCTGGTATTGACATACTGAACAACCCGGAGTTTCTGTACAACTAGACCAGGTATTGACATACTGAACAACCCGGAGTTTCTGTACAACTAGACCCGGTATTGACATACTGAACAACCCGGAGTTTCTGTACAACTAGACCAGGTATTGACATACTGAACAACCCGGAGTTTCTGTACAACTAGACCCGGTATTGACATACTGAACAACCCGGACTTTCTGCACAACTAGACCTGGTATTGACATACTGAACAACTCGGAGTTTCTGTACAAATAGACCAGGTATTGACATACTGAACAACCCAGAGTTTCTGTACAACTAGACCTGGTATTGACATACTGAACAACTCGGAGTTTCTGTACAAATAGACCAGGTATTGACATACTGAACAACCCAGAGTTTCTGTACAACTAGACCTGGTATTGACATACTGAACAACTCTGTACAACTAGACCTGGTATTGACATACTGAACAACCCGGAGTTTCTGTACAACTAGACCCGGTATTGACATACTGAACAACCCGGTGTTTCTGTACAACTAGACCTGGTATTGACATACTGAACAACCCGGAGTTTCTGTACAACTAGACCTGGTATTGACATACTGAACAACCCGGTGTTTCTGTACAACTAGACCTGGTATTGACATACTGAACAACCCGGTGTTTCTGTACAACTAGACCTGGTATTGACATACTGAACAACTCTGTACAACTAGACCTGGTATTGACATACTGAACAACCCGGAGTTTCTGTACAACTAGACCCGGTATTGACATACTGAACAACCCGGACTTTCTGCACAACTAGACCCGGTATTGACATACTGAACATCCAGAGTTTCTAGACCTGGTATTGACATACTGAACAACCCGGAGTTTCTGCACAACTAGACCTTGTATTGACATACTGAACAACCCGGAGTTTCTGTACAACTAGACTCGGTATTGACATACTGAACAACTCGGAATTTCTGCACAACTAGACCTTGTATTGACATACTGAACAACCCGGAATTTCTGCACAACTAGACCTTGTATTGACATACTGAACAACCCGGAGTTTCTGCACAACTAGACCCGGTATTGACATACTGAACAACCCGGAGTTTCTGTACAACTAGACCTGGTATTGACATACTGAACAACCCGGAGTTTCTGCACAACTAGACCTTGTATTGACATACTGAACAACCCGGAGTTTCTGTACAACTAGACTCGGTATTGACATACTGAACAACTCGGAATTTCTGCACAACTAGACCTTGTATTGACATACTGAACAACCCGGAATTTCTGCACAACTAGACCTTGTATTGACATACTGAACAACCCGGAGTTTCTGCACAACTAGACCCGGTATTGACATACTGAACAACCCGGAGTTTCTGTACAACTAGACCTGGTATTGACATACTGAACAACCCGGAGTTTCTGCACAACTAGACCTTGTATTGACATACTGAACAACCCGGAGTTTCTGTACAACTAGACTCGGTATTGACATACTGAACAACCCGGAGTTTCTGTACAACTAGACCCGGTATTGATTGTGCCCATGACACGGCTGCTATCCATTGGTATCATGGAAGTATAACACAACATTTCCTGCGCGCTGTACTGCATCTTCTGAAATGCATAGCAAGGACCTTAACCTGCCGAATAAATTGGACGGAATGTGCAAACAACGTAATGCGGTGTCTGATCAGGATCTATGTTGTTTGATATTCAGACAAGTGCTTTAGCTCCACTATCCAAATACCAAACAGCATAAAACCTGATCAGATGGCACATTCTGTCGTCTGAACTGGCTCTATGCTGTTTGCAAAAGTGACTTTAGTTGTGATTGGCAGTTTACGGGTCAACTCTGGTAGGATTGTTGCAACCCAAAAAAGTGTTATTATATATGTAATTATATTAGCGCAGTGGCTAGCACGCTCGCTTCTCACAAATGCAACCAGGGTTAGATCCTCGGACTGGGAAGTATGTGAGATGATACGGTTGTCGCCAGATCGGACAAGTGGGTTTTCTCCGGGTACTCCGGTTTCCTCCCACACGGATGACCACATTTATGCTTTCATCCGCGCCAACGATAATGATTAATATAATAATATAAGTTATTAAAGCTTGTTTCACAATCGTTGTAAAATAAATAAAGTTTAATTATTATATATCGTGGCAATTACAACAGCAATAATTTCACAATGAATTAATAAACAATTAATAGAATCATATCATTGTTAACATTTTTTATAGATTTTGATAATGTTGTAAACTGTATAATCACGCAAAAGATTGAAGACTGACCTAATTGTAGTATCTCAGTAAATAAAGTCTTTATTATTATTATTTAAATATTTGTGAAAATAAATAATGTATAGAATAGCACTGAATAACGACAGGAAACAACATAGTTACATCCTATGCAATAGCCATTACACATTACAGTAATTTCTTTACCAATTTTATTTTGAAATCAACTTGAATTTCAAATAAGTCAAATAAACCGATCTAGGAGTTTGTAATGACAAGAAAAGAATGCATGATAAGGTATCATTAATGAAACAAAATCCTTGTTAAAATCTATTTTCACATTCATAGGCATAGAATTTGACTGTACCGACAGTGTATATGCAATAAATTAGAATTAACAAGCCTAAAATGAAACTGAAATTGTCTGGTGTTACAAAGTAACCTGTCATTACTACCCAGGGGCAGCTGTAGATCAATCTATGTCTCAAGGTAAAGGGGTTTCAGACAAAGACATTCAAAAGTAAACTTTAAGAAGACTGGTGAAATAAGGGTCAAATATGTGAAACACCGAAATGGTAATCATCCCAAGAGTGTTTTGTACTTCCTGTAGGTTACTGTACCAAATGTAATTGGCTCAGGGATGCCAGGTTCCTGTACCAACTGTAATTGGCTCAGGGAAGCCTGGTTCCTTTACAAACTGTAATTGGCTCAGGGAAGCTGGGTTCCTGTACTGACTATAATTGGCTCAGAGAAGCTGTGTTCCTGTACCGACTGTAATTGGCTCAGGGAAGCTGGGTTCCTGTACCGACTGTAATTGGCTCAGGGAAGCTGGGTTCCTGTACAGACTGTAATTGGCTCAAGGAAGCTGGGTTCCTGTAGTGACTGTATTTGGCTCAGGGAAGCTGGTTCCTGTACTGACTGTAATTGGCTCAGGGAAGCTCGGTTCCTGTACCGACTGTAATTGGCTCAGGGAAGCTGGGTTCCTGTACCGACTAATTGGCTCAGGGAAGCTGGGTTCCTGTACCAACTGTAATTGGCTCAAGGAAGCTGGGTTACTGTACCGACTGTAATTGGCTCAGGGAAGCTGCGTTCTTGTACTGACTGTAATTGGCTCAGGGAAACTGGGTTCCTGTACCGACTGTAATTGGCTCAGGGAAGCTGGGTTCCTGTACCAACTGTAATTGGCTCAAGGAAGCTGGGTTCCTGTACTGACTGTAATTGGCTCAAGGAAGCTGGGTTCCTGTACATACTGTAATTGGCTCAGGGAAGCTGGGTTCCTGTACAAAGTGTGATTGACTCGGGGAAGCTGGGTTCCTATACAAACTGTAATTGGCTCAGGGAAGCTGGGTTCCTGTACTGACTGCAATTGGCTCAAGGAAGCTGGGTTCCTGTAGTGACTGTATTTGGCTCAGGGAAGCTGGTTCCTGTACTGACTGTAATTGGCTCAGGGAAGCTCGGTTCCTGTACAAACTGTGATTGGCTCAGGGAAGCTGGGTTCCTGTACAAACTGTATTTGGCTCAGGGAAGCTGGGTTCCTGTACCGACTGTAATTGGCTCAGGGAAGCTGGGTTCCTGTACGACTGTAATTGGCTCAGGGAAGCTGGGTTCCTGTACTGACTGTAATTGGCTCAGGGAAGCTGGGTTCCTGTACAGACTGTAATTGGTTCAGGGATGCTGGGTTCCTGTACCGACTGTGATTGGTTCAGGGGAGCTGGGTTACTATACTGTAATTGGCTTAGGGATGCTGGGTTCCTGTACCGACTGTAATTGGCTCAGGGAAGCTGGGTTCCTGTACCGACTGTAATTGGCTCAGGGATGCTGGGTTCCTGTACATACTGTGATTGGTTCAGGGAAGCTGGATTCCTGTACCGACTGTAATTGGCTCAGTGAAGCTCGGTTCCTGTACCGACTCTAATTGGCTCAGGGAAGCTCGGTTCCTGTACATACTGTAATTGGCTCAGGGATGCTGGGTTCCTATACAGGCTGTTATTGACTCAGGGAAACTGGGTTCCTGTATCGACTGTGATTGGTTCATGGATGCTGGGTTCCTGTACCAACTGTAATTGGCTCAGGGAAGCTGGGTTCCTGTACCAACTGTAATTGGCTTAGGGAAGCTGGGTTCCTGTACTGACTGTAATTGGCTCAGGGAAGCTGGGTTCCTGTACAGACTGTAATTGGTTCAGGGATGCTGGGTTCCTGTACCGACTGTGATTGGTTCAGGGGAGCTGGGTTACTATACTGTAATTGGCTCAGGGATGCTGGGTTCCTGTACCGACTGTAATTGGCTCAGGGATGCTGGGTTCCTGTACATACTGTTATTGACTCAGGGAAGCTGGGTTCCTGTACCGACTGTGATTGGTTCAGGGAAGCTGGGTTCCTGTACATACTGTTATTGACTCAGGGAAGCTGGGTTCCTGTACCGACTGTGATTGGCTCAAGGAAGCTGGGTTCCTGTACCAACTGTAATTGGCTCAGGGATGCTGGGTTCCTGTACATACTGTTATTGCCTCAGGGAAGCTGGGTTCCTGTACCGACTGTAATTGGCTCAAGGAAGCTGGGTTCCTGTACCAACTGTAATTGGCTCAGGGAAGCTTGGTTCCTGTACCGACTGTAATTGGCTCAGGTAAGCTGGGTTCCTGTACCAACTGTAATTGGCTCAAGGAAGCCGGATTCCTGTACAAACTGTGATTGGCTCAGGGTTCCTGTACAAACTGTATTTGGCTCAGGGAAGCTGGGTTCCTGTACCGACTGTAATTGGCTCAAGGAAGCTGGGTTCCTGTACCGACTGTAATTGGCTTAGGGAAGCTGGGTTCCTGTACTGACTGTAATTGGCTCAGGGAAGCTGGGTTCCTGTACAGACTGTAATTGGCTCAGGGAAGCTGGGTTCCTGTACAGACTGTAATTGGTTCAGGGATGCTGGGTTCCTGTACCGACTGTGATTGGGTCAGGGGAGCTGGGTTACTATACTGTAATTGGCTCAGGGATGCTGGGTTCCTGTACCGACTGTAATTGGCTCAGGGATGCTGGGTTCCTGTACATACTGTTATTGACTAGGGGAAGCTGTGTTCCTGTACCGACTGTGATTGGTTCAGGGAAGCTGGGTTCCTGTACATACTGTTATTGACTCAGGGAAGCTGGGTTCCTGTACCGACTGTGATTGGCTCAAGGAAGCTGGGTTCCTGTACCAACTGTAATTGGCTCAGGGATGCTGGGTTCCTGTACATACTGTTATTGACTCAGGGAAGCTGGGTTCCTGTACCGACTGTAATTGGCTCAAGGAAGCTGGGTTCCTGTACTGACTATAATTGGCTCAGGGATGCTGGGTTCCTGTACATACTGTTATTGACTCAGGGAAGCTGGATTCCTGTACCGACTGTAATTGGCTCAAGGAAGCTGGGTTCCTGTACAAACTGTGATTGGCTCAGGGTTCCTGTACAAACTGTATTTGGCTCAGGGAAGCTGGGTTCCTGTACCGACTGTAATTGGCTCAAGGAAGCTGGGTTCCTGTACCGACTGTAATTGGCTCAGGGAAGCTGCGTTCTTGTACTGACTGTAATTGGCTCAGGGAAGCTGGGTTCCTGTACCAACTGTAAATGGCTCAAGGAAGCTGGGTTCCTGTACTGACTATAATTGGCTCAAGGAAGCTGGGTTCCTGTACAGACTGTAATTGGCTCAGGGAAGCTGGGTTCCTGTACAAAGTGTGATTGACTCGGGGAAGCTGGGTTCCAATACAAACTGTAATTGGCTCAGGGAAGCTGGGTTCCTGTACTGACTGTAATTGGCTCAGGGAAGCTGGGTTCCTGTACAGACTGTGATTGGTTCAGGGGAGCTGGGTTACTATACTGTAATTGGCTCAGGAATGCTGGGTTCCTGTACCGACTGTAATTGGCTCAGGTATGCTGGGTTCCTGTACATACTGTTATTGACTCAGGGAAGCTGGGTTCCTGTACCGACTGTGATTGGTTCAGGGAAGCTGGGTTCCTGTACATACTGTTATTGACTCAGGGAAGCTGGGTTCCTGTACCGACTGTGATTGGCTCAAGGAAGCTGGGTTCCTGTACCAACTGTAATTGGCTCAGGGATGCTGGGTTCCTGTACATACTGTTATTGACTCAGGGAAGCTGGTTTCCTGTACCGACTGTAATTGGCTCAAGGAAGCTGGGTTCCTGTACTGACTATAATTGGCTCAGGGATGCTGGGTTCCTGTACATACTGTTATTGACTCAGGGAAGCTGGATTCCTGTACCGACTGTAATTGGCTCAAGGAAGCTGGGTTCCTGTACCAACTGTAATTGGCTCAGGGATGCTGGGTTCCTGTACATACTGTTATTGACTCAGGGAAGCTGGGTTCCTGTACCGACTGTAATTGGCTCAAGGAAGCTGGGTTCCTGTACTGACTATAATTGGCTCAGGGATGCTGGGTTCCTGTACATACTGTTATTGACTCAGGGAAGCTGGATTCCTGTACCGACTGTAATTGGCTCAAGGAAGCTGGGTTCCTGTACCAACTGTAATTGGCTCAGGGATGCTGGGTTCCTGTACATACTGTTATTGACTCAGGGAAGCTGGGTTCCTGTACCGACTGTAATTGGTTCAGGGATGCTGGGTTCCTGTACCGACTGTGATTGGTTCAGGGGAGCTGGGTTACTATACTGTAATTGGCTCAGGAATGCTGGGTTCCTGTACCGACTGTAATTGGCTTACGGAAGCTGGGTTCCTGTACCGACTGTAATTGGCTTAGGGAAGCTGGGTTCCTGTACCGACTGTGATTGGCTCAGGGAAGCTGGGTTCCTGTACTAACTGTAATTGGCTCAAGGAAGCTGGGTTCCTGTACCGACTGTAATTGGCTAAGGGATGCTGGGTTCCTGTACTGACTGTAATTGGCTCAGGGAAGCTGGGTTCCTGTACCGACTGTAATTGGCTCAGGGATGCTGGGTTCCTGTACTGACTGTAATTGGCTTAGGGAAGCTGGGTTCCTGTACCAACTGTAATTGGCTCAAGGAAGCTGGGTTCCTGTACCGACTGTAATTGGCTAAGGGATGCTGGGTTCCTGTACTGACTGTAATTGGCTCAGGGAAGCTGGGTTCCTGTACCGACTGTAATTGGCTCAGGGATGCTGGGTTCCTGTACTGACTGTAATTGGCTTAGGGAAGCTGGGTTCCTGTACCAACTGTAATTGGCTCAAGGAAGCTGGGTTCCTGTACCGACTGTAATTGGCTAAGGGATGCTGGGTTCCTGTACTGACTGTAATTGGCTCAGGGAAGCTGGGTTCCTGTACCGACTGTAATTGGCTCAGGGATGCTGGGTTCCTGTACTGACTGTAATTGGCTCAGGGAAGCTGGGTTCCTGTACCGACTGTAATTGGTTCAGGGATGCTGGGTTCCTGTACCGACTGTGATTGGTTCAGGGGAGCTGGGTTACTATACTGTAATTGGCTCAGGGATACTGGGTTCCTGTATAGACTGTAATTGGCTCAGGGAAGCTGGGTTCCTGTACCGACTGTAATTGGCTCAGGGATGCTGGGTTCCTGTACATACTGTAATTGGTTCAGGGAAGCTGGATTCCTGTACCGACTGTAATTGGCTCAGGGAAGCTCGGTTCCTGTACCGACTGTAATTGGCTCAGGGAAGCTCGGTTCCTGTACATACTGTAATTGGCTCAGGGATGCTGGGTTCCTGTACAGACTGTTATTGACTCAGGGAAACTGGGTTCCTGTACCGACTGTGATTGGTTCATGGATGCTGGGTTCCTGTACCAACTGTAATTGGCTCAGGGAAGCTGGGTTCCTGTACCGACTGTAATTGGCTTAGGGAAGCTGGGTTCCTGTACTGACTGTAATTGGCTCAGGGAAGCTGGGTTCCTGTACATACTGTAATTGGTTCAGGGATGCTGGGTTCCTGTACCGACTGTGATTGGTTCAGGGGAGCTGGGTTACTATACTGTAATTGGCTCAGGGATGCTGGGTTCCTGTACCGACTGTAATTGGCTCAGGGATGCTGGGTTCCTGTACATACTGTTATTGACTCGGGGAAGCTGGGTTCCTGTACCGACTGTGATTGGTTCAGGGAAGCTGGGTTCCTGTACATACTGTTATTGACTCAGGGAAGCTGGGTTCCTGTACCGACTGTGATTGGCTCAAGGAAGCTGGGTTCCTGTACCAACTGTAATTGGCTCAGGGATGCTGGGTTCCTGTACATACTGTTATTGACTCAGGGAAGCTGGGTTCCTGTACCGACTGTAATTGGCTCAAGGAAGCTGGGTTCCTGTACCAACTGTAATTGGCTCAGGGATGCTGGGTTCCTGTACATACTGTTATTGACTCAGGGAAGCTGGGTTCCTGTACCGACTGTAATTGGCTCAAGGAAGCTGGGTTCCTGTATTGACTGTAATTGGCTCAAGGAAGCTGGGTTCCTGTACCGACTGTGATTGGTTCATGTATGCTGGGTTCCTGTACCGACTGTAATTGGCTCAGGGAAGCTGGGTTCCTGTACCGACTGTAATTGGCTTAGGGAAGCTGGGTTCCTGTACTGACTGTAATTGGCTCAGGGAAGCTGGGTTCCTGTACAGACTGTAATTGGTTCAGGGATGCTGGGTTCCTGTACCGACTGTGATTGGTTCAGGGGAGCTGGGTTACTATACTGTAATTGGCTCAGGGATGCTGGGTTCCTGTACCGACTGTAATTGGCTTACGGAAGCTGGGTTCCTGTACCGACTGTAATTGGCTTAGGGAAGCTGGGTTCCTGTACCGACTGTGATTGGCTCAGGGAAGCTGGGTTCCTGTACTAACTGTAATTGGCTCAGGGAAGCTGGGTTCCTGTACCGACTGTAATTGGCTTAGGGAAGCTGGGTTCCTGTACCAACTGTAATTGGCTCAAGGAAGCTGGGTTCCTGTACCGACTGTAATTGGCTCAGGGATGCTGGGTTCCTGTACTGACTGTAATTGGCTCAGGGAAGCTGGGTTCCTGTACCGACTGTAATTGGCTCAGGGATGCTGGGTTCCTGTACCGACTGTAATTGGCTCAGGGATGCTGGGTTCCTGTACCGACTGTGATTGGTTCAGGGGAGCTGGGTTACTATACTGTAATTGGCTCAGGGATGCTGGGTTCCTGTACCGACTGTAATTGGCTCAGGGAAGCTGGGTTCCTATACCGACTGTAATTGGCTCAGGGATGCTGGGTTCCTGTACATACTGTTATTGACTCAGGGAAGCTGGGTTCCTGTACCGACTGTGATTGGTTCAGGGGAGCTGGGTTCCTATACTGTGATTTGCTCAGGTGAGCTGGGTTCCTGTATAGACTGATTGGCTCAAATGGTCTAGGTGGGAATGGGTTAACATTGTCACATATAGGGGGAAACATTTATTCAAAACTGGTAGTGCAACTTTACCAAACATTAATAATATATTTTATTGTTGCTAACACAATGGATGGGGAAAACCACAGAACATTGCTGAGCCAGGGGCGGCGCCAGGGGGGTTCGGGGGGTGCGAACGAACCCCCTTTTTCAGTTAATGGTGTACGATCATATGGTGCAACCCATCTCAAGGAATGCTTCATATCATCATCACCAGTTGCAAAATGAGATGATTCATTTGATTGGCCACTCCATCATCCAAGCAGATATTATTACAGAGATTAAGAAATCAGGTTTTCACACTGTAATGGTGATGAGGTAACATCAAGCAATGATTAAATTCTATCAGTTTGCTTTCGCTTTGTAGAAGTGAAACAGATACGAAAGGAGTTCGTTGATTTCATCAACATTCATAGAATTACTGGCGAAGCTATCGCTAATGCCATCCTGGAGTTCCATAAAAACGTTGGTTTGGATATTCATCAGCTTCAGGGACAGTGTTATGATGGTGCCTCAAACATGTCTAGCGAGAAGAAAGGCGTATCTGGAATCATTTCACAGCATGCACCAAATGCTCCATATACCCATTGCAATGGACATATTCTTAATCTTTCCATTGCCGCTAGCTGTAAAGCTAATAACATACAGCATGTGATTGCTACCATGAAGGATGTAGCTATCTTCTTCAACTACTCTCCAAAACGGGAAAGGCTCATAGAAATGATAGCGGGAAAACGTCACGTTCACAATGCCACCACTAGAAAAGTGATAATTGGCATGTGCAAGACACGTTGGTCGGAGCGTGATACCGCTTATGAGCATTTCTACCTGGCCCTACCATTCCTGGTAGAGTGCTTTGATATCATCAGTGGTACTCACCCGGACATGGATGATTTTGATAAGGCGTTTACGGAAGGCTGGGACTCGGAATCAAAGAAAGATGCAATTGCTCACGCTAAAGCTGTGACGGATTTCGTATTTATTGTTGGTCTGGTGTCGCTGTATTACCTGTTGCACCCGCTTCACGGCGTTACCGTCTACCTTCAGGGTCGAACGATAGACATGGTAAAAGCTTACCAGTTGATTGATGAAACCGCGTCTGATATGAAAGCGACACGTGACAACGTTGAAGAAGGTTTCAAAAAGATCTACAAACAAGCCGAACGCATCGCAAAAAAACTAAACGTTGATCCGTCTTTGCCACGCATTGCCAAATGCCAGATCCATCGTCAAAATCAGCCCGCTGATACACCAGAAGAATATTATCGCCGTACAGTTGCCATTCCACCTCTTGACTGCATCATCAGTGAGATGGATATACAATTTAACAAACTTTCACACAGAGCTGTGAAGCTGCTGATGCTTGTTCCTGTCATCTGTTTTACCATACATTTTGAGCTCTAGAATGCAGGAAATGCCATTTCAGAGCTTCCAGATTAAAAAAATTTCAGGGGAGCATGCCCCCGGACCCCCCTAGCAGGCTCCTGCCCTACGGGCCGTCGCACTTGTATCGAACCCCCTCCAGAAATTCCTAGCGCCGCGCCTGTGCTCACATATGTATTGTGACATAAATAATGGTATGTAACCATGGACACATCCCTCTCCATTGCTGTCTTCATCTTTTCTCTGCTCTGCAAAACCTCTAATGTCTTCTTTCATACTTTAAACGTTTTTCTTGCGCATGGATCTGCCACACTCGAAACGATAGATAGATAGAAAAGATAGATACTAGTAACTAGCAATGCTAGTATTTGTTTTTGCATCAAGTGTATGTTATCGTTTGAAAATAATCCCTTTTACAAGTATGACAAGTCGTATACACTTTCTACAAGTCGCATGACTATGCGAGAGAAGCACGGAATGAACAGGTCAATTGTTTGGATGGATGATGGGGATTGCTACAAACTGTTGTTACCTTAAATTAATGTCATCACAGAGTCATCTCTGGCTAAACACAGCAATTAATCCATTGTGAAAATGACAGCTTTTAGACAAAAAGGTTTCTTGCTTAATGTTCTCTACAGAACATTAAAGCTGGCAGAAAGACATGAGATAGCATCAACATTTGACCTCTATAGTCCTTGCTTTAGTTACAGGTGATACACGTCTAGGCTATCGGGTAACATCACCCATTGGGTGTCCCGAAACACCCAAATCATGACATGCTTTATCATGCTATACACATAACATATCATGACTAAAGCACATTTCAGTTATCTTCAATTAGCTTTATGATAGATGATTACTTCCTTTAGAAATCTAGTCCAATGAAACTGCTATGATCCCTTTTCTTCTTTCATCTTTTCAGAATATCTATTGACCATACTAATTGATATTTATACTTTTGATGTGAACAGAATAAAAGGTTAAAAATAACTAATTATTTGTTAAAAAATACTGTTGCCTATCTTTTCAATTTTACCATTGGGTGTCTTCCAGTCTTTATATCTGAACAAAAGAACAAACTATAATGGCGAGGTATAGTGGTTTACTAGAGCAATTAGTGTGCCTAACTGAGCCTGTAAGACAAGGCAGCCGAGTGTGTCACCTTAATATGCAAAATGTAAAATGGACATGGGGTTTTTTAGTTCACATTATTGAAATGTACCAGGATGTTCCACGAGATAAGACACAGTAACAATTATGAGCAATAAGATGATAATGTTACATTATTAGTTTATTACTATAAGAAGTAGTTCTGTGCACTGCCCATGTTTGAAACATTGTAATTAATTGCTGAAATTTGATATAGGTTGTTAACTTTAACACCACAATAAGATGCCATCTTTCATAGACTGGGCCACATTCAAAATATATTGATCTGTTTGATACCAGAGAAATATAAGAATATGTGAGATATCTATCATGTCTATGATTGTGATCTAACCCATAATGCCATCAACAAGCCGGGTGATAGGCTACAATCATTCAAGAACCACACAAAACAGCAACGCTAACTAGATTAACCAATAGATTAATAGCTGATAAATACTGACATGGATTAAAAACAAGTTTCAATTGCTGAATGTCTGAACCAGAAGTCAATGGGCATGTGATGATATTAACATATAATCAGATATGTGATGATCAGTAGTATTTGTGAAAGATATTCATCCTGATCACCTATTGTTACCATTTATAAATATTATGATATGTGATAAGAACATATATATATATATAATAGATTACTTTACATCACCTTTGTCTGACATTAAAGATATTAAATAGACTAGTTGGAATCATGTGGGATAGATGGCGTATATTCACAGACCATTAACACTTATCTCACTAGTGTTTAATAGAACTTGATATCATTTAATCATTTATTAACAAGCCGATTAACAATGACTGGAGATTAACATTGATGGTAATCAACATGATATGAGTGCTTGGGCATGTCTTTTTATGTCCAAAACAAATACCCATATGACACATGTTACAAATGCGCTTAAAACATGGGAACATGTTGTCACCTTTGATCCCAAATTTTCAAATATTGAGAAAATAAAGAAATTTGCTTTGTGGCTGTAGTTGTTAAAGGCATGAATGGTACAGTGTTATTGTCCAATACTCAGTTGTTCTACACACCAAGGCCAAAAGATAATTGTTTTCAGTGTCCAGACTTGTGGTGCAATTCTTGTTTGTTGACAGCAATGTCGTTAAGCCTTGATCATATCTTGACATGGAAAATAAAAGTACAACTCATTTGTAATTTTATCCTGATCTTATCATTAGTAAACTACCATTAACAGAGTTCTTGGAGAAAATAAATATTGCAAGGGGGTAATTTAAAAATAGTAATTTCACAGAAACCAATCAGATATGTCCCAATCTTCAAAATCATTATAATTTTACTTAAATGGAAATGTAAGAGATATATTAATTAGAATGTCTATATACACAGCATATTCTATGTAAATGTCTTCATACACAGCATATTCTATGTAAATGTCTCCATACACAGCATATTCTATGTAAATGTCTCCATACACAGCATATTCTATGTAAATGTCTCCATACACAGCATATTCTATGTAAATGTCTCCATACACAGCATATTCTATGTAAATATCTATATGTACAGCATATCCTATGTAAATGGCTCCATACACAGCATGTTCTATGTAAATATCTATATGTACAGCACATTCTATGTAATGGCTCTGTGTACAGCATATTCTATGTAAATGTCTCTGTGTACAGCACATTCTATGTAAATGTCTCTGTGTACAGTGCATTCTATGTAAATGTCTCTGTGTACAACACATTCTATGTAAATGGGTATGTGTTCAGCACAGTCTACGTAAATGTCTCTATGTCCAGTGCATTCTTTGTAAATGGGTCAGTGTACAGCATATTATATGTAAATGTCTCAGTGTATAGTGCATTCAATGTAAATGGCTCAGTGTACAGCACATTCAATGTAAATGTCTCAGCGCACAGCACATTCAATGTAAATGTCTCAGTGCACAGCACATTCTATGTAAATGTCTCTGTGTACAACACATTCTATGTAAATGTCTCTATGTCCAGTGCATTCTATGTAAATGGGTCAGTGTTCAGCACAGTCTACATAAATGTCTCTATGTCCAGTGCATTCTTTGTAAATGGGTCAGTGTACAGCACAGTATATGTAAATGTCTCTATGTCCAGTGCATTCTATGTAAATGGGTCAGTGTTCAGCACATTCTATGTAAATGGGTCAGTGTTCAGCACAGTCTACATAAATGTCTCAGTGTACAGTGCATTCTATGTAAATGGTTCAGTGTACAGCACATTCTATGTAAATGGCTCATTGTACAGCACATCTATGTAAATGTCTCAATGTACAGTGCATTCTATGAAAATGTCTCAGTGTACAGCACATTCTATGTAAATGGGTCAGTGTACAGCACATTCAATGTAAATGTCTCAGTGTACAGCACATTCTATGTAAATGGGTCAGTGTACAGCACATTCTACATAAATGGGTCATTGTACAGCATAGTTTATGTAAATGTCTCTATGTCCAGTGCATTCTATGTAAATGGGTCAGTGTACAGCACAGTATATGTAAATGTCTCTATGTCCAGTGCATTCTATGTAAATGGGTCAGTGTACAGCACATTCTATGTAAATGTCTGTGTACAGTGCATTATATGTAAATGTCTCAGTGTACAGTGCATTATATGTAAATGTCTCAGTGTACAGCACAGTCTATGTAAATGTCTCTATGTCCAGTGCATTCTATGTAAATGGGTCAGTGTACAGCACATTCTATGTAAATGTCTGTGTACAGAGCATTATATGTAAATGTCTCAGTGTACAGTGCATTATATGTAAATGTCTCAGTGTACAGCACATTCTATGTAAATGTCTCAGTGTACAGCACATTCTATGTAAATGTCTCAGTGTACAGCACATTCTATGTAAATGTCTCAGTGTACAGTACATTATATGTAAATGTCTCAGTGTACAGTGCATTCTATGTAAATGTCTCAGTGTACAGTACATTATATGTAAATGTCTCAGTGTACAGTACATTCCATGTAAATGGCTCAGTGTACAGCACATTTTATGTACATGGCTCAGTGTACATGACATTCTATGTAAATGTCTCAGTGTACAGCAATTTCTACATAGATGGCTCAGTGTACAGCACAGTCTATGTAAATGCCTCTATGTCCAGTGCATTCTATGTAAATGGGTCAGTGTACAGTGCATTCTATGTAAATGGCTCAGTGTACAGCACATTCTATGTAATTGGCTCAGTGTACAGTATATGCTACGTAAATGGCTCAATGTACAGAACATTCTATGTAAATGGCTGTGTACAGCACCTTCTACATAAATGGCTTAGTGTACAGCACATTCTATGTAAATGGCTCATTGTACAACACCTTCTATGTAAATGGCTCAGTGTACAGCACATTCTATGTAAATGTCTCAGTGTACAGCACATTCTATGTAAATGTCTCTATGTCCAGTGCATTCTTTGTAAATGGGTCAGTGTACAGCATATTATATGTAAATGTCTCAGTGTACAGTGCATTCTATGTAAATGGGTCAGTGTTCAGCACATTCTATGTAAATGTCTCAGTGTACAGCACATTCTATGTAAATGGGTCAGTGTACAGCACATTCTATGTAAATGGCTCAGTGTACAGCACATTCTATGTAAATGTCTCATTGCACGCCACATTCTATGTAAATGGGTCAGTGTACCGCACATTATATGTAAATGGCTCAGTGTACAGTGCATTATATGTAAATGGCCCAGTGTACAGCACAGTCTATGTAAATGTATCTATATCCAGTGCATTCTATGTAAATGGGTCAGTGTACAGCACATTCTATATAAATGGCTCAGTGTACAGCACATTCTACGTAAATGGCTCAGTGTACAGTACATTCTATGTAATTGTCTCTATGTCCAGTGCATTCTATGTAAATGGTTCAGTGTACAGCATAGTCTATGTAAATGGGTCAGTGTACAGCACAGTTTATGTAATTGTCTCTATGTCCAGTGCATTCTATGTAAATGGGTCAGTGTACAGCACATTCTATGTAAATGGGTCAGTGTACAGCACATTCTATTTAATTGGCTCAGTGTACAGCACATGCTACATAAATGGCTCAATGTACAGAATATGTTATGTAAATGGCTCAGTGTACAGCACATTCTACATAAATGGCTGTGTACAGCACATTCTACATAAATGACTCAGTGTACAGCACATTCTACATAAATGGCTCAGTGTACAGCACATTCTATGTAAATGTCTATATGTCCAGTGCATTCTATGTAAATGGGTCAGTGTACAGCACAGTCTATGTAAATGCCTCTATGTCCAGTGCATTCTATGTAAATGGGTCAGTGTACAGTGCATTCTATGTAAATGGCTCAGTGTACAGCACATTCTATGTAATTGGCTCAGTGTACAGTATATGCTACGTAAATGGCTCAATGTACAGAACATTCTATGTAAATGGCTGTGTACAGCACCTTCTACATAAATGGCTTAGTGTACAGCACATTCTATGTAAATGGCTCATTGTACAACACCTTCTATGTAAATGGCTCAGTGTACAGCACATTCTATGTAAATGTCTCAGTGTACAGCACATTCTATGTAAATGTCTCTATGTCCAGTGCATTCTTTGTAAATGGGTCAGTGTACAGCATATTATATGTAAATGTCTCAGTGTACAGTGCATTCTATGTAAATGGGTCAGTGTTCAGCACATTCTATGTAAATGTCTCAGTGTACAGCACATTCTATGTAAATGGGTCAGTGTACAGCACATTCTATGTAAATGGCTCAGTGTACAGCACATTCTATGTAAATGTCTCATTGCACGCCACATTCTATGTAAATGGGTCAGTGTACCGCACATTATATGTAAATGGCTCAGTGTACAGTGCATTATATGTAAATGGCCCAGTGTACAGCACAGTCTATGTAAATGTATCTATATCCAGTGCATTCTATGTAAATGGGTCAGTGTACAGCACATTCTATATAAATGGCTCAGTGTACAGCACATTCTACGTAAATGGCTCAGTGTACAGTACATTCTATGTAATTGTCTCTATGTCCAGTGCATTCTATGTAAATGGTTCAGTGTACAGCATAGTCTATGTAAATGGGTCAGTGTACAGCACAGTTTATGTAATTGTCTCTATGTCCAGTGCATTCTATGTAAATGGGTCAGTGTACAGCACATTCTATGTAAATGGGTCAGTGTACAGCACATTCTATTTAATTGGCTCAGTGTACAGCACATGCTACATAAATGGCTCAATGTACAGAATATGTTATGTAAATGGCTCAGTGTACAGCACAGTCTACATAAATGGCTGTGTACAGCACATTCTACATAAATGACTCAGTGTACAGCACATTCTACATAAATGGCTCAGTGTACAGCACATTCTATGTAAATGTCTATATGTCCAGTGCATTCTATGTAAATGGGTCAGTGTACAGCACAGTCTATGTAAATGTCTCAGTGTACAGTGCATTCTATGTAAATGTCTCAGTGTACAGTGCATTTTATGTAAATGGGTCAGTGTACAGTGCATTATATGTAAATGTCTCAGTGTACAGTGCAATATATGTAAATGTCTCAGTGTACAGTGCATTATATGTAAATGTCTCAGTGTACAGCACATTCTATGTAAATGTCTCAGTGTACAGCACATTCTACGTAAATGTCTCAGTGTACAGCACATTCTACGTAAATGTCTCAGTGTACAGCACATTCTATGTAAATGTCTCAGCATAAGCACATTCAATGTAAATGTCTCAGCATAAGCACATTCAATGTAAATGTCTCAGCATAAGCACAGTCTATGTAAATGTCTCAGTGTACAGTGCATTCTATGTAAATGTCTCAGTGTTCAGTGCATTCTATGTAAATGGGTCAGTGTACAGCACATTCTATGTAAATGTCTCCATGTACAGTACATTCTATGTAAATGTCTCTGTGTACAGCACATTCTATGTAAATGTCTCTGTGTACAGCACATTCTATGTAAATGGCTCAGTGTACAGCACATTCTATGTAAATGTCTCAGTGTACAGTGCATTCTATGAAAATGTCTCAGTGTACAGCACATTCTATGAAAATGGGTCAGTGTACAGCACATTCTATGTAAATGTCTCATGTTACAGCACATTCTATTTAAATGTGTCAGTGTACAGCACATTCTATGTAAATGTCTCTATGTCCAGTGCATTCTATGTAAATGGGTCAGTGTACAGCACAGTCTATGTAAATGTCTCTATGTCCAGTGCATTCTATGTAAATGGGTCAGTGTACAGCACATTCTTTGTAAATGTCTGTGTACAGTGCATTATATGTAAATGTCTCAGTGTACAGTGCATTATATGTAAATGTCTCAGTGTACAGCACATTCAATGTAAATGTCTCCGTGTACAGCACATTCAATGTAAATGTCTCCGTGTACAGCACATTCAATGTAAATGTCTCAGTTTACAGCACATTCTATGTAAATGTCTCAGTGTTCAGTACATTATATGTAAATGTCTCAGTGTACAGTACATTCTATGTAAATGGCTCAGTGTACAGTGCATTCTATGTAAATGTCTCTGTGTACAGCACATTCAATGTAAATGTCTCCGTGTACAGCACATTCAATGTAAATGTCTCAGTTTACAGCACATTCTATGTAAATGTCTCAGTGTTCAGTACATTATATGTAAATGTCTCAGTGTACAGTACATTCTATGTAAATGGCTCAGTGTACAGTGCATTCTATGTAAATGTCTCTGTGTACAGCACATTCAATGTAAATGTCTCCGTGTACAGCACATTCAATGTAAATGTCTCAGTTTACAGCACATTCTATGTAAATGTCTCAGTGTTCAGTACATTATATGTAAATGTCTCAGTGTACAGTACATTCTATGTAAATGGCTCAGTGTACAGTGCATTCTATGTAAATGTCTCTGTGTACAGCACATTCAATGTAAATGTCTCCGTGTACAGCACATTCAATGTAAATGTCTCAGTTTACAGCACATTCTATGTAAATGTCTCAGTGTTCAGTACATTATATGTAAATGTCTCAGTGTACAGTACATTCTATGTAAATAGCTCAGAGTACAGCACATTCTATGTAAATGGCTCATTGTACAACACCTTCTATGTAAATGGCTCAGTGTACAGGACACTATGTAAATGTCTCAGTGTACAGCACATTCTATGTAAATGTCTCAGTGTACAGCACATTCTATTTAAATGTGTCAGTGTACAGCACATTCTATGTAAATGTCTCAGTGTACAGCACATTCTATTTAATGTGTCAGTGTACTGCACATTCTATGTAAATGTCTCAGTGTATAGCACATTCTATTTAAATGTGTCAGTGTACAGCACATTCTATGTAAATGGCTCAATGTACACACATTATATTTAAATGGCTTAGTGTACAGCACATTCTATGTAAATGGCTCAGTGTACAACACATTCTATGTAAATGGCTCAGTGTACAGCACATTCTATGTAAATGTCTCAGTGTACAGCACATTCTATGTAAATTTCTCAGTTACAGCACATTATATGTAAATGTCTCAGTGTACAGTACATTCTATGTAAATGGCTCAGTGTACAGTGCATTCTATGTAAATGTCTCTGTGTACAGCACATTCAATGTAAATGTCTCCGTGTACAGCACATTCAATGTAAATGTCTCAGTTTACAGCACATTCTATGTAAATGTCTCAGTGTTCAGTACATTATATGTAAATGTCTCAGTGTACAGTACATTCTATGTAAATGGCTCAGTGTACAGCACATTTTAAGTACATGGCTCAGTGTACAGGACATTCTATGTAAATGTCTCAGTGTACAGCAATTTCTACATAAATGGCTCAGTGTACAGCACAGTCTATATAAATGCCTCTATGTCCAGTGCATTCTATGTAAATGGGTCAGTGTACAGCACATTCTATGTAAAGGGTCAGTGTACAGTGCATTCTATGTAAATGGCTCAGTGTACAGCACATTCTATGTAATTGGCTCAGTGTACATTACATGCTACGAACATGGCTCAATGTACAGAACATTCTATGTAAATGGCTCAGTGTACAGCACATTCTACATAAATGGCTCAGTGTACAGCACATTCTATGTAAATAGCTCAGAGTACAGCACATTCTATGTAAATGGCTCATTGTACAACACCTTCTATGTAAATGGCTCAGTGTACAGGACACTATGTAAATGTCTCAGTGTACAGCACATTCTATGTAAATGTCTCAGTGTACAGCACATTCTATTTAAATGTGTCAGTGTACAGCACATTCTATGTAAATGTCTCAGTGTACAGCACATTCTATTTAAATGTGTCAGTGTACTGCACATTCTATGTAAATGTCTCAGTGTATAGCACATTCTATTTAAATGTGTCAGTGTACAGCACATTCTATGTAAATGGCTCAATGTACAACACATTATATTTAAATGGCTTAGTGTACAGAACATTCTATGTAAATGGCTCAGTGTACAACACATTTTATGTAAATGGCTCAGTGTACAGCACATTCTATGTAAATGTCTCAGTGTACAGCACATTCTATGTAAATTTCTCAGTGTACAGTGCATTCTATGTTAATGTCTGTGTACAGCACATTCTATGTAAATGGATCAGTGTACAGTGCATTCTATGTAAATGGCTCAGTGTACAGTGCATTCTATGTAAATGTCTCAAGGTACAGTGCATTCTATGTAAATGGATCAGTGTACAGCACATTCTATGTAAATGTCTCCGTGTACAGCACATTCTATGTAAATGGCTCAGTGTACAGCACATACTATGTAAATGGATCCGTGTACAGCACATACTATGTAAATGGATCAGTATATAGTCATTCTCTGTAAATGTCTCAGTGTACAGTGCATTATATGTAAATGTCTCAGTGTACAGCACATTCTATGTAAATGTCTCAGTGTACAGTGCAATATATGTAAATGTCTCAGTGTACAGTGCATTATATGTAAATGTCTCAGTGTACAGCACATTCTATGTACATGTCTCAGTGTACAGCACATTCTATGTAAATGGCTCAGTGTACAGTGAATTCTATGTAAATGGCTCAGTGTACAGTGCATTATATGTAAATGTCTCAGTGTACAGCACATTCTATGTAAATGGCTCAGTGTACAATGCATTCTATGTAAATGGCTGTGTACAGTACATTCTATGTAAATGTCTCA